>CM052280.1:4587701-4847580 GCA_028455765.1 Lasioglossum oenotherae
CTCTCGCTCTCTCTCTCTCTCACACACACACACACACACACACACACTCACTCACTCTCGCTCACATTCTTGCACTCGTTTGCGCGCTGCATCGAAGTGCATTTTCGTAGGCGTGTCTAGAGCAGCCTTGCTGCACAGAACTTCCGTTTCCAAGCGGGACCACAGATTTATCGCGGATGAAACGTTTCCATTAAGGCAAAAGACACGTCATTAAGGGAGACGGCGTTAATTGTGGGAGCACGTTTTTGCCCGGGGGCAAATTCGTTCTTCGATTTCACTGCCTCTCGGGGGATCGATCTTTTTCCCCCTCTCACTATTTCTTCTTTTCCTTCGTCTATTCTTTTTTTCTTTGTCCGAGGGCTGCTTCATTTCTGATCACATAAGAACGGCCTTTAATCCGAAGCGATTGATTGACTTCCGGTTTCGAGGAAGCCCCAGTTTCGGTATTGTGAGAAACCTTTTGACTGTACGGCGAAACTTCGGGATGATGCTTGAACAACTCTTTTCTGGAGGGACGCGCGTGGCATGAGATTGTGTCGATCGGCGCGAAATGTCGTTTCTCGGAATATTTTATCTTGTGATGTTTCTATTGTGCAGGAATCGAGAAATGGAGTTTCAAACGATTCATGGAAATCGCATAATTGGCGGAGTGTGTGTATGTTTGCTGTGTGAATTGAATTATATATGTTTCCATTTGTAAATTGTTGATGACGTGATTCTTTAGCAATCTGCGAAAAAATTTGTCAATTCTCCAAATCAATGTTTAACATAATCTTAAAAATTTAGTTTGAAAATTCTCACGGGTGATAAAGTTGCAGCTTGCAATAGGCATTTGTTGCATCAGACGTCTAGGAAAATTATGGCCAATATTACTTGAACACTATAACAAGTCTATTCATGTTAAATATGGCATAGAGGTTTTTAGTAGAATTATCTATCTATGAATTCGAAATAAATTCGAATTTAAAAATGAAACTTTTGTTTGCAATCAATTATTGTTGCATAAAATTGAGTCAAATATAGAGTGCCATCGAATGGTAGGTCTGGGTTCGTTGTAAGAAAATGTTGTTAGAATGGTTGTTCTGTATGGTTGCGTTAATTAAACCCAACCTAACGACGTTTCGCATCGCCTAATCCTCACCTAATAAGTATTAATCGAGGAAACTTGCCAGTGAGGCGAAACTCCCTTCTCGCGATCCACTATCAAAGGAAGCGAGTTAATCGAGTATAATACTATGTTTGCATAATATTATAATATTACTGCATTCCACAATACGTTATGTAATGAACACCGCTGGCGGTGGTCTAGAGCGCGCAATTCATGGAAAGCTTACTTAAGCTGTGCAACTACATCGAGCACTCTGCATATAATGAACTATTTGGATTTTTGGGAAAATGTCCCATCGTATAAACAAGATTTCCTAAACACGTTCCTGTACTTAAAAATAAAAGACACTTCTTCATTCCAATTTGAAAATGGGTAACATTAGTATTACGACTTCATGTATTTTTTTAAAGTATTTTCCGGTCATTTCTAAACATAGTGTAAAGTTTAATGGCACAATGCAATTATTTTGATTTCATTTTTTTCTCTGTTTTTCAGAAAAGTGAACTATTATACGACCAATCCTTCATTCGTGTGATTTGTTTTCCAAACATTAATAAGCAATACTATAATTAAAAGACACATTTTAATTAATTATATCAAGATAGGTACTGTGATCTATTTTTGCAATTGCAATTGGTATTCAAATAGTGCCTAATTTTATAGTTTTACATACATTATGAAAAATTAAGTAGTTAGCAATTTTTACATTCTAATTCATTCAATTCTGATTCATTCATCGCAAAAATTTTAGTACTTTTAACAAAAATAAGTATGTGAAATTTACAACAATATTTCATATATCATATCGAAATCGTTGAAGAGAAAATGCGATTTTTCCGCACTGTAACAATGACTCATAATTATAACGTGTTTAATTGACCAATAGTGTATAATAGTGCGTAAGTGTATAAATAAAATAATAAAACTTTTGCATGCGCCTAGTACCATGAACAACAAAAGAATGCATGATCAATTTCTTCGCACAAAAATTATCCTGCAAATACTTGCAATCAGTATACAAAGTGGGCGAATTTATGCGTGCTTTCCTGTATCCCATCGTCAAAAGAGTATCAATCATCTATGAGCACGGCGTATTTGCAAACCGTCTCGTATTCGGCCCCAGGCTTAATGATAATTCACCCCTATTCGCATCCACCCCGTTTTGCCATGAAATTGCGGTGAGAAAGTTGGACGCACAAGAAATCAGGAAAACAACCGACAAAGTTACCAGATTAAACAGATCTAAACGAGTTTGTACGAACACCAAGTCCGCCGTTCCGGTTCCGCGTATTGTACCGACTCGATTGTATTTATAAAGACGGCGCATTCTCGTGTGATGGACGGTCCTTGATGAGGTCATTAGTTGCTTTCGTGAACCTTCGCTCGGGGTAAATATCGGGCTTAATGGTTCGGTCGGTTCGTAGAAATAACTTGAAGAGCCGTGCCCTAAACGATCACGAACATGTATACACGACCCTAGAAGTATCCGGACACTTACGAATTTGCGAATTTTGCATAAATGTCTGCTAAATATAGTTTTATTTCCAGAATGTACTATAAATCAAAATAATATTGACACTCTTTTTAAAGGACCATAATATTGTAGCATAAGTCTTAGACTTTTTTGAGAAGCTAGAACGATTAGTTTACTACACAACGCGAAAAAAATTTTCAAAATACATTGCAATTACAATTTCGATGAAATTTTCAGAATATGGAAGTACAATTGCTGCAGATCTACGAGATTTATTTTTTAAATTTTCATTATATAGTATTTTCTTTGTGACAATGACAAATTGAAATCTTTTTCTACATATTATTTCCACGTCATGCAGTGAATTAATTATGGTCCAATATTAAAAAGCTATGATCCTTTAGAAAATATGCCTATATTGATTATCAAATAATACACTATAGTAACAAAAAAGAGTAGTCATTGTAATACATTAATGTAATACAATTAATGTAATACATTAGTCATTGTAATACAAACTGCAGAGTTAAACTTTATTACCATACCGGGAATGTTTATGTAAAATAAAAACTGTAGCCACATACAACTTTCTCTTCTTTTTTCACGATCTTAACAAGTTGAGGAAAATATATTCACACTCTTAAATTCTTTTAATATTTCTACAGTATTAATTCTACAGTATTAACTGCATTACTTCATTTTTGCCATAAATGCAAATCTTTATAAATATGCAAGTCCCAATGAAATTCGGTTTCAGTACCTTTAACTTATGGCTGGGAGAGTACGTCGCCCCAGTCTTGTACATAATGCGCAAGTGTAGAGACGTCTTTCAAAAAGTAGTTGATCCGGCGTGAAAGATTAATTGTACTTTGAAAATGATTGTTACGTGCCCGTGGGACGACAACTTTGCTTTTTCATCGGGAAAATAGATTTCAGTTTTTCCCAGGAGTAATCAATTCTGATTCCTTAATCGTCGGTGGCTCGTTTTTATGCTTCAGACATTGTGCAGAAAGCTCTTTCGATGCAATATTTTCATGAAGTCAGGGAAACTGTGGAGTTGATTTAACTTCTGTCCAATCGTGATTCACACAATCGCACAATTGTAACTAACACGTGATAAATTAATTCTTAGTTCAATTTATTTTAAATTTATATGTAGTCATATATAGAATTTTTATGGGCAGAAGTGGTACCACCCTTAGGATCTTTTTTAAAAAAATATTCTCATCGAACAGATATTTGCGAATTTGTATAATAGAAGTTCTATGGGGTCAAATTATTTTAGTAAGCTTCATGAGAAACTCAGACTAGCTTTGAACAATGTTTATGTACATAAATATTTAAAGTTTTTAGTATTTGTGAGAACGATTCAGAACTTTTCTGTGTTCTATGTTTTAAGTAGAATCTTTTCATATTTTGAATGATTTATTTTACATTTTTTAAATTTAACGATTTTTGTATCTAATTTTAAAGTGCATAATGTGATGCTGCAAAAAAGATTTGATACTGTGTGTTCAAATTAATGTATGCTCGGTTCTGCTGTTTAGTTGCGTTCTGTTCGCCGAGAATGTAGGACACAGTCCATCCAACCATTTAATTGTGTAGAACGCGATGACTGAAAACATCAGAGGCACGCGAATGTCCCATTACAAGGCTTATGATGGATTGTCCGTTAGACGAAATATATCTTTTGTCGCGCGAAAGGAAGATACTTGTGCCCTGACAATAGGCGGAAACGGTAGAGACAAAGGAGACCAAGATGTTACTTTCAGAACGCTAATGCAACACGGAGAGGAGGAATATAGCATTGTCACTTTCCACGGCTCGGCTGAGTAGTCTATAACCACAAAAACCGTACTCCCGTGAACTCGTAAGATGCTAGCCATTCGTATCTTCGGATATCCAGCTAACACTGGTATACATCTCTCGAATAGAATCCTGTGTGCAACGAGTGAACAAATTAATGGTTACAGCCTTAGCGAGGCAGTTTATATCCTGGAATCACTGGATAATTATGAAAAAAACTCGCCCACTATTTGTTCTCTAAATCGAAAACAGTTTATCTATCTGTAACATAACTTTGAAATTTGTTATTTGCAGTTTTTAAGACTTGGAAAAGCTTAGGGGCTGCGTTACTCATTTATAACCGTGTGAATGAGTGAAATTTAAAATGGTGAGAAAATTTAAAAAATTTAAAGAGAAAGTAAAGCAGTATACACATATTTCATTTTATTACGGTTTTTTAACTACAATTTTTACATCTTTTGAACCCTCTCTCAGTTTAATATACAGGGCGTAGCCGGACGGATAGGGGAGGATTCTACATATAAAAATTAATTGAATAAAAGGAATAACATTTTTTTCGTTTGACGCCTCATTTTCGACAAAAATCGACTTTAAGGCTCACACGGTTTCGCGTGCTATTTGAATTGGTTGACCATAGTCAGACGCGCTTCAGATGATTCCTATCCCTATATTAAACTGGAAGAAGATTTAAAAAATGTATAAGTTCCACATGAAAAACTGTAATAAAACGAAAGAAGTATACTGCTTCTTATTTCTCTTAGTTTAAATTTTTTTAATGTTTCCACTGTTTTATACAGCTTAAATTGCTTACTCAGCATTCAATATGTACTTATTTATAGAAAGACAAGTGCAGTGGAAAATATTAGCTCAACCAGGCATTCCAGTTTCGCTTATTAACAGTGTCTAACGTTATCAATATTTTCGGAAAGTTTCCGTCGTCCCACTTTATACGGCTCACTCTGTATGCAAATTGCATTTTCCTGCATGATGCATCATTTCTGGAACAATTAAATTTGAATATTCGTCAAGCGTACGCGCATTTGATTATTAACGTACGGACAATTTCTAATTGTTTCTGTTCGTGTTAACACCTGTAAACACGAGTAGTTATATTAATAGCTAGAACCCAAGTATTATTGTGTTATATTCAAATTCAGAATTAATTTAAGCATCATCAAAAATAAGAATTATACAGGTCGATTCTGGGAACTGTGACAAGTTACTGCTCTTTTTTAAGTAAACACCGCACTAAATGATAGAAAAAATGATTAAAATTGCGATTATGATTTTTATTTTGTAGAACTTTCAGTACAATTTCCTATGAGGGCATAGAAATGAGCTGAGAAGTGATAATATATAATTACTAAGATTTTCAAAGAAAGTAGTTTTGAAACATATGCTCGAGAAGGAGTACTTTCTAAAAGATAGTTATTACCAAGTAACAATCTTTCGATTGTATATAATAATCGTTATAATTGTATAACGATTTTATATGAAAATAGTAGTTCGCGAGTCCTCACATGTTACGCGAGTCTCTATACATGTTAGACGCAGATGCACTGTGCAAATGTTGCTGCAACGTGTTTCGAAGTAAAGCTCCTTAGCTTACGTGGCACGTTTTCAAGTAATGTTGTTAGATATGCGAAAGTAGGAACGCCTATATAGAAATGTATCCGATACCTTGATAAGGATTAGTGCCTCGACGATAAGCAGTTTTAGTGCACAAATATATTGTTTAGGAATAAACAAACCAGTATCTTCCATTTAAATATTTTCACACAATTATCTTACGTATATTATTCCGCAATAGACAACGTATTAATGCGATGGGCTTAACATGATATTAAGGAAAAGTGTTGAAGATTGTAATGAGAACTGCTGTAGCGTGATCACTAGACAACGGATTTTATGCATTTCAGATATCAGAAGAATTTAAAAATACTATTATATTATTTTCAACCTGTTAAACGTATTGAGAAAGAAAATAAATTTCTATTTCACTGCAGTTTGTTGCATAAAGACCCGCTGTCAGGTGATCACATTCGAATGAATGTAATAGATTGTTTATCGGTCGCTCTAATAATTCAATCGAGCCCAGATATTATTTGTACCACAATTAACTGTGCATTTGTTGTTTAACGAAGTTGGTTAATTAACGGCTTAGGCAAATTGGAAGAGACGAGCGATTAAAAGCATTACAGTTGAAACCTGCGTGTTTGCGCTGCTAGGCTGATCGTCTATTTTCGGCGGGCTCTTTGAGCAATAAAACCATGAACCATGTATCCATAACAAGACCGATACCACCGGCTTGTCGGCCGGCAATTGTTCAAGAGGAGAGATTTATCGTCCGCCAGACAGAGTTGCAGATATCATTGACTCGTGTCACTGTCCGCGCATCGATCTCATCGGCCGTGTCATCGAAATGACCGAGTTAAAATATTGAGCCCCGCGTCATTTCGGATCGTTAGCCGGTTGATTTCCGTCGCACGAAAACAAACGGTGAACAATTGACGGATTGATACAGACACCGATGAATAGGATTCATTGATTCGGGTAAATCGCCCGTGGACGATATCGTTTGACGTAATGTTTGAGTTGTAGATAATTAAGGTAATTATCAACTCGATTTATTTCCGTTGTTGACGATTATCTATGTTCGCGTGATTTCCAATCGTGCCTCGCACGCTCACCGGTACTGCACAATATTATTTACGCAATATTCGAGCTGTAAACAGTCAAGATAATTGTGCAATCAATTCATTCCTGTAGTCATCTTTCCTTTCACCAGTTCACTATAAATATATACTTAGCCGAATATCAAGCTAGAAGTTCTTTTTCTCCAGCTGTTTCAGTGTTTAAGAAATCGAATTTTGGAAATAGTCAGAATTTTTTGTTTTGAGAGTAGTGCATTGAAGAAAATATACAATTCCATTTTCAAACAACAAAGTTGACCTTCGTATTACCTCTACGCATCCACATAGAAAAGAGAAATCTACATCGGAAAGTGTGCCCCTGATACCGGTTAATTTTTGTCTGGAACATTTTTTTGTTTCATCAAAAGTTTTGGAGATGTTCGACTGGGTCGAAGTATTTGTCGCGTTTTGAATGTGTTTTTGAATACCATTAACATTATTCTACATGAAGGTGGTATGATGGTTGAATATCTATGTAAAAAATTCTTTTTACGATTGTGGCAGAAAATTATTAGGACCTTGAATAAGTTCTCGCTGTTTCTTCAAAGATGGTAGTAGCAGTACCCCGTTCGTGGAATTTCGAATGGTAACACACATGCAAGGCAGTAGTGTATCTAACCTTAAATTTCAGTGTATGGTAGTTGACTTTAGTGTAAGCAAAGTAATTTTTTCTTAGTTCTGAAAATGTCTACTTTTGTGCCGAATAAAGTGTATTTGCGGGGAATTTTATTGCACTACTTTATTCAAAAGAAATCTGCAGCTGAAGCACATAGAATTCTTGATGAGACTTATGGTGACAATGCTTTGTCGGATACGACATGCAGAGACTGGTTTGGACGCTTCAAAAATAATGAATTTAAACTCGAGGATAAAGAACGTTCTGGCGTACCGAAAAAATTTGAAGACGAAGAGTTGAAGGAATTACTCGAATATACTATACTATATACATTATACTTTGAATCAAATGTTTTTGTTCCTAATAATTTAAATAAATTTTTTATTTTGTAAAAGAAACAGCGAGAACTTATTCAAGGTCCTAATACTTTCGCCAATGTACGGTAATTGCACATTAAGTGCAATGCCACTAGAGATGAATGTTGCTGATGTGTACTGATACACATTCAACGCTGCAGCCTTACAACATAATAGGATAATATCGCGACGCAAATCCTTAGGTCGGGCAAACATTTACACTGTTAACGCTAATGACACTCGAGGATTTCTGCAGACTGGCGCGCAGCTGGCGCACCGACGGGGTGTTAATGTTGATGTCAGTCAACCGGTTCTCATAAATCGTGGCTCCTACCAGGGGCGTCTAGATTAAATTCAACCAAACACAGAATCCTCTGCGACGATCCAGGTGCGGGCTTCCGAAGGATCCAAATCCACATGCTATTCTGTCCAAAAAGTTCAACAAAATTTTATTGCCATCTCGGCAACGCTGTGGCGGTCTGTTCGAGCGAGAAATACTGTTTGTAGTCTTATCTATAAACAACTTATGTTTCACTAGCCACAGATAAGCCATTCGTTTATAGCAACATCGCCACACTAATTGGTGGCAACGTTACACAATTTCGATGAGATTTTCACCACGCATACAGCTGACATAAATCTACAAAATCTATTTTTCAAATTTTCATTACAGGTGAAAAAGGTGTAAAGTCAATATTTGTTACTTTTAACAGAGTTCCTGTCAATTACGATTTTCTTCAGACTTTGTTTACACATCATATAATCCTTTACGATCGACTCGAATATTCTTGAGAAGTTAGAAAAAACTTTGCAGTTGGTCGGAATAACAGAGAAATAACTAAAAGTCAACACAACATTTTTAATATGGACCTATAATAAAAAATTTTAAAATACGTTTGTAGATCTGCGTTAATTATCTACATATATTCTCAAAATTTCATCAAAATCGATCGACGCTGCAATCACAAGTCACAAAGTTTAAAAACTTCAGTTTTTCACCAGTATTCGTATGTCCTTTAAAATAGGATAACTTGTTTACAATTGTACAAACGACCTGATTTTTTCTAATCAATTAAAAGCAATGGTTTACGAAATGATATGCAAAAAAGATTTTATAAAAATTATAATTTACATGCAGAAATAAAAAAAAGGCATTTCTTAAAACTTTTCAATTTAGGCCCTTAAAAAAAATTTTAATATATATTTTGTAGATTTATAGTAGTTACACACATGCTGTAAATTCCATTGAAATCGTATTATACACACGAGCTACAACCGGTTAAAAATTGTGAAAATCGTAGTTTTACACGACTTTTGATTAGTTTCTGCTTAAAATCCACAGAATGGTACATCTTTCGATGCGTGTCGTTTTTCCTGCGTCAACCGATCTCGATGAAATTTTCAGTATGTTTATGACTAACGTTGATCTACAAAACATATATTTTAAATTTCCATTAATGGCCCAAATAAAAAGTTTTAAAAAATTCCTTCTTTACTTTTGCATGTAACCTTGTAAATTGTAATTTTTTGAAAATATTTTTTGCACATCATTTCATAAACCAATACTTCTAATTGATTATAAAAAATCAGGTTGTTTGGTACAATTATAAAAATGTTATTCTGTTTTGAAGGGCGTACGAATACTTTTTACACCCACTGTATATTATTTTCTCTGTAATTCCACGTCGTATGATCCAACATCAAAAATTTTATCGTGCTTAATAAGTATCCGAATACAACTAATTCACTGTATGAGCTATGACGTTAAAGCACTTGTACGGAATGTTTGATAATGCTAGAATGGCGCGCGGAATAATGGGTTATCGCTACTTATTATTTAAAGAACGCCGTTACGCGGTCCCAAAATAGAGACTCGCCGACAGCGTTGCGTAATGCGGCGTGCATTTTCAATTTCGAAACAGGATTGCGGGAAATCGGGGCGTAAGCGACATTAATTGATACCATTCTCGAAGCTTCTGGTGACAAAGAACTGTTATTCGACGGCGTACAGTGCACGAGACAAAACAAAGTACTGCAGCGGCGTTGTCGTTGGCGTTTAACCGCTCGGAGCTTTTGTAGTTTCGAACAACGATCGACGCACCCGTGCAGGAATTTCCGTGTTACATGTGGCCGGATTGTTTTTGCAACAATTTCACTGACAGCTGAATCATTGTCGTTACATACATATTTCAGAACAGCGGTATTGTCCTTCGTTCTAGTGAGCACGCGAAGTGAACGATCACAGAATTATGCTGGCGTATTTATGCAAGAATCCACCATCGATATTATTAAGATATTGCGCTCGCGTAGGACGTCCATCATTCTGCAATTGATTGCTACCGAAAATATATTACGTCGAATATAATGGAAAGGTTCGTTAACCGCGAGCGAATATTATTTACGCAATTCCAGCTTGATTTACCGTCTCTCAACCCACGAGACAGGATTACGTTTCGATATTTGTTGATTAAGCGTAATCTTTTTACGAATAGTCAATAAAACGTCCTCTTTGACGTTGATACGCGATGAATGGCCATTCAACGTTCTGTTTCACCGTGTCAGGGGATCTCCATAGATTTGTTTAAGTTATACTGGCTCACCACGGAGCTGTCAAATCTTCTCTCCATTTCTATTATTACACCGTTTGAAATAATTAGAGGCTCACCAACTCACATAATCTAACGGCACCGTACTGTTACAGTAGCGTGGTAATTGCTCGGTACTGTCTCGGGGAATCAGAAGCTGTGGCAAGTGAGGCAAAGTGAGGCCTGTGCAAACTTTACCTCCTCGACTTCATATCATATATCAATGTGATGTTTGCAGTGACTATGATGTTTATACAGATTCGTGATTTTAAGGGTGAACGGAAGAAAAGAAATTTAACCCTTAGCAGTCGAATGGCAGTACTGAGACATCGTTAGAAATTGCTATATTATAAATATTTAAGCATTGTATAAGTAAATGAAAAAATTATATGCAACGGAAATATTCTAGGTTAGATGTTTGGTTTTGCCAGTGAAAAAATAGTCCTTTTGTAGCTTTCTTTTTATACCCAATCATTTTCGATAAATTTTGACAATAAACAACAGTCCTCTTAAGCACCAAATCTTTAAACCAAAGATATTATATTTATCTCTAGAACTTTTAGCAGTTAGTATAAATATATTACACAATTTTAGATTAAACCAAACATACTATGCTTTGGTATAGAACTTTTAACATTTAGTACTAAATTTATATTGCATAATATCTTAATACCTCTTATTTTATTTTGTTCAGTTTTATCATAAAGTTGGACAAGCATGAATACAATACATAAGTTCCTAAAATGATAAACACATTATCTGGATGTTTAATATTTTATAAACTACACGATTCATGCCCGAGGATTGCATAATAAATTTTTCAATAGCAACAGGAAATTCAATAGTTTACCCAAAAGCCAATCCCACTAACATAATAATTTCTGTTGGTATTATTATTTAGAAGAATATTTGTAAGCTTCTTTTTAATGTGGAATATTCATTGAAAATTCTATTAATAGGCTGCCGAATGATATTATGAAGAATTTAGACATATAAAATGTTTCTGTTGAATAAAAATATTTCATATTCTTTTACGAAATTTCATTTAACAGGCAAGTGCAAGAGAACAGCGAAATTATTACAATTAGTAAAATTAATATATTTTAATACAACTGCATACACACGGACATTTGATAGCACCAAAAAGAAGAATAGTAGAGTAACATGAGTAATATTAAATATATTCAGAGATGTATGAGAAGAATACGTCTCTATCCTGTGTTACATTGTACAGGCAGACACCAAATTGTCACTTCCGCTAATTCGTACTTTTGCGAGTCTATGCGCCACATTATGGTAAACTGTGGTCCCCATTATGCAAAGATTGCTATAATTCGTGAACCGCGTTATACGAGTGTTGCCAATTACACTTAACATTTTATTTGTTTCATATTGGCTATCCTTTTACGCGCACATACATATAATTGTAAAGCCTAGAGTCTAGAGGGTTGTTATGTAAATGTGTACTACTTACTGTATAAAGCCTTCTGTGACGTATAATTCTCAAGCGTCTAGTTTTTTTCGTGGAGAACGTTTTATAATAGTGGGGCATCTAATTTTATATAAAAATGAAAATTACTCACACACTAATGCAAGCGAAGCAAAACATTGCAAGTTTTCTAATTTTTTATTTGCTTTTTTTATTGAACTCTTACCATCGTATTCGTCTCATTTTTCTAATTACATTGATACCAAACATGATATAGAATAAAAACGAAAACCACTATAACCAGTAGTTATAATTTTGCTAATACTCGGTTTATTCATTAGAAATTCAAGTTTATTCATTGGTCACTCTCCCATTTTTCATTCTATTCTATGCTAAACTTCTCACGAAGGCTAGAACTATCAAACATTGCTAAAATTGTGTTCAGGGATGTATGACCTTACTAATGAAATGGCTCGCTTCCAGTGGCAGCATTTAGGGGATTAAATAACCATTTGTGAATGCTAAGTTTAACAGACGTGCGCCTTAAGTGTTCATTCACAAGACGGGTTACCCGTTTGCCCACATGAGGATAAACGGACCATTTATTTTGAGTGTAAGTTTGCTTTCAGAAAAATCTGATTAATGTGTATACTTTTTCATGCATAAGCAACTTACCATTTAAATCTTAAAATATTTGCTTGTTCTAACCAATTGAAATTTCGTTAGTAAATGAAAGTACCTAAGTACCTAGCATTAAAAGTAAGAGTTACTGTAACAATAAATGAATAAGTAAATATCGAAATTAAACAATACTATTTCGTTGTTCCTGCTTTCATTTATAAACGAAAGTTAGATTTCTTTTTTTTAAACTCTACAATAATCTCTTCAATTTGAAAATTAAAAGGACATTCGTGGTAAATTGTTGTAGCAGAGTTGGAAAGAGTTAGAAACAGAAAATATCTGTAGGAGAATTTTAATATAATATTTTTATATGCATGAAGGAGTCCTTTAGGGAGTGTTTTCTGTGTAGCCCTTTGGGTAGTTGAATTGTGTACAGTTCCTTTTATTGTTTGGATCATGCTTTCCGCTCCAGCGTGTTATTTCTTCTTGACGTCAGAAGAACACGCGGAAACTACATTGAAATTGCTAAAGGAATGTAAACTTTACAAAGAAACACAACCACTATAGGAGGAAACAGGAAACATAAACAAGAAACTAGACCAAGCCTTCGCTAATGACGAAGCGGTCGATGCGACGTAAAACACATACTTAAGGCCTTCTGAACTGAATGTCATTTTATAGGACTAATTTGAAAATTTGTATTGAGTAATCAGACTACTGTTTTGTATCGAGGTTTTGCATATACATGTCCTAGTACTTGGACTATATAATACAATTTTTTTTAAGTCAGCATACTTAATATTGTAGGGATTCCTGGAGAAGAGGAGCATATTAAAAAAGTGCCTTACTAGCTGACACGATTCTAGCCGTCCTATTGGTCCGCACAAAAAAGTGAAGTACCATTTTAATTAGTACGGATGTAGTTATGGCATAATTCTAATAGTGGTATCTTGAATTTCGTATTTTGATTTCCCAGGCTTCTTCATCACATTTGGCATAATAAAAAAAAAATAGAAATATATCAATATTTGTTGAAGTTGATCATACACCTACGTCTTGATCTATCAGTGGTCGATAACTGGTGGCACAACTGAAAAAGAGGTGATCCTATATAAAACAATAAGTCGATAATGTAGAATACAATTTTTTCATACGAGGATTTCTTTTCGAGAAAATCGAAATGCTAAACACGTAAATTTGACAGGTTTCCAAAGTCGATTTCCTCGAAGACAAAGCTTCATATAAAAAAATTTTATTCGATACTTTCGCCTTATTTTTGTATGTAGAATCCTCTCTTTCCAGTTATACTCTTCAATCTTCAATTATATTCTTCAAATATTCATAATTTTGTTATTCTTACGAATTCAAACAAATCCTTTCACAGGCATATTTATAAACAAGTGTGCTTTAAGAAAATGAAGAAAAGTTAACGTTTTCAAGGTTCTAGAAGATCAATTTTGAAAGTGCGACTGAGCGATAGAAGTGGTGTAAGCAGCACCGACTTACATTTTATCCAGCGCCACCCCGTGGATTAATGTATACACGCACCGCCAAGGCCGGCACCTTTTTAATGCTTCTGCACAATTGTTCGCGACTCGCAGGGCGCGTGGTTTTCGCTTTTCTCGCGTTTTCGCGGCACTCCGCGGCATCGAGACCGCGTATACATCTCCGGTAGCCGCGTTAAGAGAAGCCGAGCTTCCGTCCTCGTCTATTGTGATCGATAACGAGGAACAAAGTGCCTCTCTGCGAAGCAGGAAGCCCGAACGAAAAGTGCCGGGAATACCGACGAGTCGACGACGACGACGGGGGGGAAAACCTCCGGGCGAAACTGCAGCTTTTAGGGGGAGGACGACGACGACTGCCGGGCTCGTCGCGAGCACTTTTTTCGGGATCTTTTCTTCCCGCGGGCCGGATGGTAAAGAGATGCGATTATATTTGGCGCTGGAAACTCGCTAAACTCTTCTCCCATCTCGCAAGAAAGAGAATATTTAATTATAGCGCTTTGTGCCGTTGTTTGCGGAACCCACCTGCCGAGATTCCAAGGCGCGCACCTGAGAAGACGGTGCATTCTGCATCCACGAGTAATTTCGCTGTGAATAATAGCATTCGTTTGTGAAGCATACCGGTGTCGTGAAAATCTAATTTGATGGCTTCTTTGACACTACCGAGCATTAAAAGTAACAGGACTGTGTCGCTTTATAAAAATAACAAAGTTGAATACATCTAGGTTTCGTGGGATTTTTATTGTCTTTCTGAATAAAGAGATTCTAGTCAGTTCTCTAATGAAAGTGAATTTGTCAATTCAATAATTGCAGAATAAAAACGTCTTCTCTGTATACATAGAAGCTAAATGTTATAAATTAACGTTTGAGAAATCCCCGTGAGTTTCATCGTGAATTACTTTCAGCAACAAGAATATGAACAGTATGAGACACCTAAAACAGGCCAACTGTATAACTCGGTTGCTGTTGGTGATAGCGTAAAGGACTAAATTAGAATTATTTTTCTATATGCTATCTCATAGGGCGTTTTGAGAAGCGTACAGTTACCTATGACTCCAGGTCATTCAAAGTTGTTGAAGATCAACTGCGATGGAAAATATTTTATTTGAGAATAAAAAATGCAGTTGTTCTTCATAAGAACAGAATTTTTCAGGAATACTTCGTAATTAACACATTACTGACCGGTGATTGCATGGCTAAACATTTTTTAATGAAATCTTCAATAGCAACAGCAATTTTCGTTGTGAACTAACAAGTCATCCTCAATAACGTCATCTAACAATTTCATTTAAGATTGCAATGTGAAAGAAAATTTTTATGCTTTCTTTTGGTACAGCACAACTATTTAAAATCCTATTAATAGGCTTCCGGGAGGTAAAGTGTTAATATAAAACTGAAAGCCTGTAGAGTTTAATGGAAAACACAATTCTGAATAATCCAATGTTATGTCAGTGCACCGTACAGCTGTAATCAAAGCGTTGACTACCTGCACGTACCTAAAAAGTAATCTTCCTAGAAGAGGAAACGGAGTGCTGTTATTCTTCAGTTAAAACTTGAATAAGTGGGTTCATGAAAAGATTTAGATTTGACGAGCCATCATAGCCCACGTCTTTGTACCATTCATAATTACGAAGTGAATTGGCTGGTTCACCATTACCCTCTCCCTATACAATGTATATAACAAGAACAGTGGCTCCAACTTTGAAAAGAGGATTGCGTCTGCTACGAGAATTTTTCGAGGGATGTCGACATGAGCTACTTTATAACCTTCTACACTCTTAAAGCTGCTTGCAATATAAGCGGTTTACCATTAGAACGACCGAGTGCAAATAAAATTATAAGCGTAAGCCTTAAACCATTCTCAGATGTCTCCAAGTAAAAAAAGTAAGAGTATGGTAAACCTTGTGGTAAAATTTTGTAATGATCATCTCGAGATATTAAATTCTTCTATTATGAACCTTGTATACTTCTAACATTCTTTCTTTAGTCAGATATATTATTCACGACGGTGGAAGAGCTGGAACAATCAGCGAACAGAATGGAAATTCGAAACCGATTGAGCAATCTAGGCTGCCGATAGATTGTTTCACTGTAAGCCTAATATTCCAAATGGCTAACGCGTGCAGTAAGGGTTCGCATACACGTCGATAGACGGTATCATCCCAATCTGGGATTACTAAATCGGATAAATTTGCTATCATCGCTATATGCGTAGGCATGTACAGCTATTGATAAGGATTTCCTGTATTAACTTCACTTGCTATGTAAATCTCAAGAATAGATGTCTAACTGGCTAACTGTGCGATCTAACTGAACTATGTAACTGAGTTTTTGTTACAATCTGTAACTAATCCTTCGATCAGTTTGATAGTGTCTGTATGTCTGGTGCTCTTCAAATCCAGGGACCAGTGTCCATACTGAATGACTAAAACACTTTAGGTTTCTCGAATTTGATGACTATATCGTCAATTTTTGAATAAAATCTTCTTGGGACTTCTTTTAATGAAATGTAAAAGGCAAATATTTCGTTTGTTGCCTATTCAAGCTTTTATGATGACTACAGAATAAAATCAATAAGTAAACTGTGGATTTATATACAAAATAAAAATGGTCCACTTTAAAGTACAACAAGTATTAATCAAGTTTTAATCAACAAAAGTAAATTGATAAAAGACAATAAGAGAATGCGTAGAAGAAATTTCGAAAATAAGAAAGATATACAACAAGAATATTTTCATAAATAATTTCAAGGAAAAAAAGCAAATTTTGTACACTTAAAGTAGTGAAGTTGTTTAAAAATAAAGTGCTGTAGTAAATACAAGTTGCTGATATATACGGTTCAAAATATTTCAAATGCTTCTGCCATAATTAAATACATAGGACTATTATTATATTTTGTAATAGTGTAGATTTAATGCTGATTCTTTCATTGAAAGTAGTATAATGAACACTATGAATTTACAGGTTTGTAGCATACTTGGGTATAGGATAATAAAACGAACATTTTGCTGAGATATAATGTGCATGAAATAATAAAGAAATACATTAATATACAATAAATCTGTAAATCCGTAGTCTGTCCATTACGTCAGCTACTTTCAGCAAAGTAAACATCATTAATTCTTCGCTGTTGAAGCGTTACAACGTTAAGGATAAAAGGGTTAGAACTATACCATAACTGCTTTAAAAATGTTCTTTGTACGTTGAACGAATGAAATCAGCGGTTAAGGTTCCTTTTAACATTCTTTCGTTGCATTAAAGTTTGTTCTGGCACAATTTTTATGAGAAACGGTCCTTTGTGCGTTATCCATCAATCAGATGAAACGAAACAAGTTGATGCACCAGGCGAGTTTCAAAAATATGCTAAAATATGACTCCAAGCAGGAAAATCATTGAAACAGATTAAAATCTTTGTTGAAATAAAAATGATTGGAAAATATGCGTTTTACTAAATACTTTAATTATAACGAATACTTGAAATTTATGAACTGTATTGTTTCATTTCACTGAAACATATCTGCATCTTTCATTGCACTAAATTATACACTAAAATATGAATAGTTTATTTTACTAAAATTATATTAGTTTATACTAAATTACACACTTTCGAACTAGACGTTATTAAATCTCAAAAACTGTCAGTGAGTTTCGTTCTTTCTACAGAGTTCTACATGTTTCGTATGTCATATTTACCTTGTTGCCTATACACATGCACGCGACAGCCCAATTACGTCTTCTCAGTCCTGATATTTCTTAACAACAAATAAAACCAAGTATAGTTTTCCTTGTTTGATAAAAACGAATGCACTTCGTTCCACGTATTTCCCAGGCAAGAGCATGGTTCAAGCATTGTAGTACATCCCGGCTCATAAAATAAGAAGCCTGTGCAAGCATAGGGTGGAAATGTTTACGCAGTGCGTTCCTTGTTAGTGACTCGGAGTGAAGGGTGATGAGAAACATGCTCATACATATGCGTCTACATCTTCGTTAACGCCGAAGCCGTGAACAACAATATTTTCGAAAGAACCAACCAGCTGCCTCCGATCATCATCAAACGTTACAGTTCTTTCCATTATACGAATTAATTTGCACATCTAATGAAATAATAAATACTAAGAGACAGTTTGGAATTTTTGAACTCATCACGGAGATGATTTTTAACAATTCCTCTAGTAGGAGCTTGATGCAGTATTATACAGGGTGAGACACCTACAACATGCCACTTACATAATCAAACGAAACATGCGTGGTTTCGAGGGTGGCATAATGTTAATAGTTTTTTGTAGGTGGACGCGTAGAGGGCATATGGAGGTCAACTCCGTTTTTTAAATTAGAATAATATATTATATTTTTACATGTAATATATAATAGTAGCGCTCCAGATCGTTGAAGGTCCACTACGATGGAAAATATTAGGTTGTCCCAAAAAGTTGGTTTTCGATACATGAACATAATGCAAATTCATGTTAGGAAATACTAAAACATTAACATAAAGATTATCGCATTGTTTGTATTTATTTAGCAATATTTAAGGAACACATTCCGAAAGAAACTTTTGGGACAACCTAATATATTACTTTGAGGAACGTCTGCGTACTTTAGTATAGCAGTGAATAGAATTGGTCGTCCATAATCAGACGAGGCACACGATTCCTATGTCAGTTTTAGTCAATTAGGTAGACTACGGATCTCAATGCAAAATTTTCTGTATAAATTACAATGTACTGGAATGAAAAAGAATTTATTTTCTACTCTAATAATTCGAATAAGTTAATCATAATACACTGATACCTTTAAATCTCTTTTATTCCTCTACTACTTGGTGTTTCACCGACTCGTCATAAATGCATAAAATAAATAAACTTGTCATAAGTTTATAAAATCCGCAGTCTACTTACGACACTTGCTGCGTTTCCGGGAAAGATTGAAACACTTTTTGACATTGGTACTTACCGTCGTAAGTGGAGTACGCGATCATAATATCCGCTTGGGCAGGAATTCGATATTGTACATCCGTGCCGTCTGTATCATGCGTAACCCTCATCTGCACCCCGCTGTCCAAACGCGCCCCACGGCAAGCCTGCGAAAAAGAAAACGCATACGTGAGCAGGCACTCAAGTTGCAACCGCGTTCGCATTCCCTTTGTGCATTCGGTTGAACGCAACGAACGTTTCTTCCGGGAAAAGTATTGTTTGCTTGGCGAAAACAGCGACGTTCTGTCGATGACGATTGTCGTCTCCGCTCCGAGGTTTTAACGCTTTCCGGTGACGTTCACGCCTGAATTGCTATGCCATTGTAACGGCTACGGATTTCTAAGGAACAGATATTTCTCGGATACTTCGCAGATCTCTGTTTTCTTCGCGAATTTCGCGGTTTTCGCGAACATATGCCCCCCCTATGCGGGGTGTGCTGACCTAACCAGGGGATGAATGAAACTATCAACTTTTATCAATGGAAGTTGTTTATCGCACTTTTAACGTCTATTGTAAGTATTGAGGATAAAAATTCTAATCATTGTATTGTATTCATTGCATAACATACTTCGTGAACGTTAATAACAAATGCAGTTATAGGTATTAATTGACATCATATACATTTAATTGACATCGTAGTTTAATTGATTAAGAATCTGACTTACGAATTGCAGTATAATTCAAACCACTGTAATTTGTGATTACAATTTATGGAATAATTCCGTTGTAATTTTGCACGTATGCACATTATAAATTGACTATTTTATGAATTTCAATGACAGTTTAATTTATTATGACCCATTCCACACCATCTGTTGCGTTTTAACATGTAAATTCCGTAAAAGTCTCTGCCGGAGTTACATCATGTAATAATTTATATTAAGTCGTTGCGAGAGTGATCCTTCTTTCTACCGCACGAAGGTCACACTGCAACTTTAATGTTTCCATCCATCAGCAGTGACTAAACGGTCAATGATATTGCACAAATATTGCACAATATTATTGGTACAGACTCTAGAGGAGCCATCGAACGATTGCGCAATATATTGTGTCAATAAAAACTTGTGCAATATCTGAAATGCTTGGACGCCTGTGGATATCAGCGTCCAAATAGGATTATTGTACATTCGATATTGACTGCACACCAATATTAATCGTTTCGGGGCCGTTTCGTAAATTGCTTAAAGGAAACGCCAACAACATCACGTAATGTGTTTGTAGAATATTATTGAACGGTCGGTGAGACTTTCAGGCTCAAATAAATCTGTCTGGATGACAAATTACGTCCCTATGTCGATTCATAAAGAATAATTAAGTCAACATTTTGTTAAACTTTTACGTGTTTCGCTAGTAAAAATTGGTGGTGCATTATGATGAAAATAGTTCAGTCAGTTTGTAAAAAGAAAGGGAGACAGAACGATACAGAATTATTCAGTTGTCATACATTTTTTCAGACTGTGTATTTTGAATGGAATCGAAAACATTGTATCTTTAGATGTTGGACTCTGTGAACATGAATTGATCTTACTTTAAATATAAATTTTATTTTGTCATGGAGAAGAATGCTGTGAATTTTACTTAACCAAAGTGTCGTAATCCCTTAAAGAATTGCATATATTACAAAAATAAAGAGCTAGATAGCTTGAGCGACATGTTTAAAAGAAGATTATTGTAATCCATCTCAGGTGCCGACCCAAGTGGCCATGAACCGAAGTTCTCGAGCACATGCAAATTACATGCAAACATATTTTTCAGTTATTATTAGGCAGTCGATGTCCCGGAATCCCGGAACAATACACAGGAATTTCCCACAGGAGCGTTTCCCCTCCAACTGATATGGCCACTCGTCTTTTATCACGGCCACCAATGTCCACTAACCAATACAAACACAAACATTCTTGCAGTAACACTTTGACTGCCAATTTATCAACCTCAAAAATTCCATAAAGTCAAAGTAATCTATCCGATAAAATAAAAATCGAAAAGTTGAGATGTTTAATGTTCCTTCTTGCCTTGTGCAAATCTTATTTATTATTTCTTTGAAATATCAATATATGAATGAAAATCAATATGAAAAATGAAAAAATTAGCTGAATATCTTAAACAAGGACATATTTGGAATTTCACATTATACTGGATAAAAAAAGCTAATCTCTAGTAGATTGATCACTAACTGTAATAAAGACGTATTATCATTCTTATGTAACGGAGCCTAAGAGGGAAGAATGATTGAGATAGAGCGAGCTAATTACGTCAATTCGCGTGGGGGAACTAAAGAAGATAGGGCAGTTGAACTGAAGAAGTCAAAGAGGAGAACGTGAGACAGTCAAAGCGTGTGGAGAAGTGGAGTTAGAGTGGAGGAATTGGGGAAAGCAGAGAGAGAGAGAGAGAGAGAGAGAGAGAGAGAAAGAACACCAACAAAGGTAGTCACAGAAGGGCCCGAAGAAGTTAGAATCGACGGACTGAAGTCAAAGAGGATAGATCTGTAGATTTGAAGTGGGAGAACTAATTGAGTTAGACTAGGGGTCGTCCCGTGATAGGCAGTGTGGGAGAACTTGCGAAAGTAGAGCGAAAGGACTGAAAGGGTGCCAGAGGCGATAAAAGGTGTATGCGGACGTATAAGGAAGTAGACGAGTGGGTGTGGTGGGTTTATGGTGACGGAATCAGTCGAGATTGGCTGGGGCAAGTATGAAAGGGAGGAAATGAAAAATCAGTAACCGAAGAAGTAAGAACATCGAAAACGAATAGGCTAAAATTGAAGGCAGCATAACGAATTTCAGATTCTATACTTTAAAATCGTTGAGATTGTAAGGATGTTTTTGGTCAGACGAATTTTATGAAAAGAATCGTACATTATAAATGTCTCAAATCTTGTTTTTAAAAGATAGCTAGTCACGTTTAGTGCTCGGTAGTTCTAGTGTTAGCTGAGGCTAGTGAAAGATTATTCACCCCTGGAGTTCAAAGTGTATCAATACTTCACATACTAATTTTTAAGTGAATAAATTTTCTCGAGAGACGTCCTCTTATATGTATATACGTTTTAATGTGAAACCTTGAAATTGAATTGTGAGATAAACGGTCAAACTAATTTCAAGTTATCATCATTCATTTGCGCAGAAAGTCATACTGCAACGTGTTAACAGTCTCCGAAGTACTCGATAAAATACGTTCCGCGTTTTATCTTTTCGAAGTGTTTTCACTCGCTCAACAGAATATAGACCGATAAAAAATACATTTCGAAGATTTTTCAGTGCTCTACATCCGCGCGAAGTTTCATCAGAATCGACAATTGAAACTTCGAGGCGGTCCCTCGCGAGAGAGGGAATAGTTCCAGAACTTGCGATTGGTAGACAAGATATAGCGAACTCGTGAAATTTTCTTTCGGCGACCGCAAGGACCTTCTCCACGCCCTGGAGCGATCCTCTTCACAGACATTTCAAATGGAAAGGTTTCAGAGTTGGCACAGCGCCGATCAACTCGAATTCGGTTTCCATTAGTTTCTCTTTAAAAATCAGTCCCCCTAAAATGAGATACTGTGAACGAGCTTATTCTGGGCTACTCTATCCGCCGTACGTTTTAGCCAACAATGGCGAACCTTCAATTCGATTGCGAAGACACTCTGGAATCTTTTGAAATGGATTTTGATCGAAAATTTTGAAAGGTTCGAGCTTTCTTGAGAAGTGGGAAATTAAAGTTGGTCAACGTCTTTTATGTTAATAAAATGTTAAACCAGCTATTGCTACGATCCTGAGAAAATTACACTTCTTTGTAAAGTAGATATTATACTCATAATTTAATAAGATATCATAAGAAATTGAATATTTATATTCATAAATACATAATTTACTAATTAATTTAAATTTACATAAAATTATTGCAGTTAACAATTTCTGTAATTTAGAGACGAGATCAAAGAAAAGTTTCGAAGTCGGGTCTACCGAAAAAATAATTGCCTTATTAAGTAAACATCTATGTCTGACCATAAAGGTGGATTACTACTTTCATTGCGATGATCTCTAAACTTAATTATTCTAGCCATTTTTCTTAATTCTTTTCATTGTATATTTCCTCTAGACTTTGTATTTTTCTTTATTCAATTGCCTAATGAGCAATAATGTCTGACTATAAAAAGGATCTACAACTTATACCACAAAGAACTGTAAATTTATTTATTCATTAGCGATCCGTTATAGTAATGAATCGTGGCACGTCCAAATATGTTTTGTTATTCATAGGAAAAGATATAAAAAATAGAGAGACGAAACCCGATGCGGCCCGTTAACGCACGGAACGAACTTGCGTTGCAATTTCGCACAATTTTCAAGTTGCCTCAATCGATTTTCTACTTTCCTCATTTTTCAATCTTCCAACCACCGCACCGTCCTCTTGGGGAATAACACGTCGCGCGTTATGGTCTCGAAAGGACGAGTCCCTCTTCTTCAGAGTGCCGTCCAGATAAAATCGGATTTTTTCGGGCAGTTCCATAAATGAGATGTAGATAAAGCAAATATAAAAAAGCAATTGTAGATATGGTAATTCACTATCTAAGCAATCGATCAGTGAACAAGTGGGAAAATGTCAGCCATGAATAACATTGTCTTTGAATCTTAAGGTCAATAGGTCAATAATTTTTTTATTCGATCGTGTTCCACTCTTCACAAGGATAAAAGGTGCCAAAGAACCAGGGGTAAAGCTTTTCCTTATCAAATTGACTTTATTTATATTATATTTCCTATTCAGGGGAAAGAATGTATTGACATTTTTCTGGAATTTAACCTTTTTCTTTACACAATGACTTTTGCGGTTTTACCTCGGCGACCCTGCATGTATCACGCGGAAGGTGTGACATTATCGTGCGACTATTGTCTAGGAACTTCGCGACGAAGATGCAAAAATTTCCCAGCTAGACCGAACGCTAAAAACCAGTTTGGCAGGATAAAGAACGATCCTGCCGTTGCACAGGTCGTCCCGACCGAACAATGGCCACAGAATTTCAAATTCCCGCGGTTGTTGTTCGATAAACTGCGATCATTGTCTGTCGAGATTTATATAATTTTCGTGTGTACTGGTCCGAATTAAAACAGGCAAGATATCATCACAAAGAACTCACAAAAGTTTTGAACCTATTCGATTAGTATTTGTAGATGATTATGAGATGAATCGTTCAGAACTCGCAACAACTCTACTTCCTTTCATTCCTAGAGGAAAATATTAGTGGCCCTCGTATAATATCACTTTGTACTACCTAGTGGACGGCATGTGAATATTATTCATCCGCTTAAGTATGCATAACTGCATAAAGCTTCAAAGGAATAACTTGAATTATTCATATTTTATAAACTTCCAAAGATATCCAATTCTTTTGCTAGTCTATGTCAAAGCACACTATAAATCACTGAAATTATTGATCACGAGAGAAACTTCCTACCTCTAACGGAAATCGATCCAGAGATAGACTGCAGATTTTATACATTTATCACAAAAGTGAACAGGTGCAATTTGAAAAATATTAGAATCGAACGAAAGTAAAAATCCAAAGATAAAATTATGATATTTTATTCATAGATTTATTCAATAACATATTTTCCATATCTACATATCTGTAGCAGTCGCAAATGTGTTAAAGAAAAATGTCTACTTAGTTCTTGCGCCTTACAAATAATATAGGAAACTTTCATTTTGCATAAAGATCCACAGTCTAATAAAAAGAATAACGTATTAAAACACATTGCAAGCTGCTATTAGATTTCAGGAATAATACTCGCAAATTTTTAAAATGAGAATTCAAATTAAAAGAGAAAAAAAGGTTGTCAAAGCAAGTTACAGTTAGCTCTGTGTAAAGGGGTGCGGGTTAGTGCAGAGGATAGGGGTGGAAGGAGATTGGAGTACGGACTCGACATTTTTCGTACAAGCTTCTGGTGCGAACAGAATTGTCACTGCAGGAGAAAAGGGTCCTCAAAACAGTCGACAAATACATCGGAGAGAACATGAGGGGGGGTTGATGTTGAAGTCGCTAGAAAAGTGCCCATGGCCATTGAGTATCTTGATGCACCTCTGACTCTGCGACTCAACAATCTGTTTATTGTACGCTACAAATTAAATGTCTTAAAAAAAAAGATGGTTTCTATGACTGAATCTACTGTATATTCGAAGATTAAAGTTTCACAGTTATACAGGGTGTTCCAGTATTCATAGAACAATAATAGAGAGGGTAATTTTACGTGAGGAAGTCGAAAATACGCAATAAATTCTTTTTGTTTCCGAGAAAACCAAGTTTAAAGATCCGTCGGGTTCGCGTGCTATAGTATATGCAGGAAGTAGAATTGGTTGGTCATGGCCAGACGTGTCAGCTGCGTTTTCAAATTCGATTTTCTCAAAAAAACGAAGCGTCGGATGAATAAATTTTATTCTATTTTTCTATTTTCGACTCATTCTCGCATGTAGAATCACTCCCTTCGTGGATATACCACAAATACGGGGATACCCTGTATAAACTCGTTAAAACTTGATATACGATTTGTTACTGGTTCTATCGATCGTTTAACACCTTGTATTATTTTCTTCATAGCTGCAATGATTAGAACTTTTTTATTTCTAATAATTTCCTAGTATAAAAAGAAAATTGTCCACAAAAGAATAAAAGAATAAAAGTTCGGGATTCTCGTTACGAGCCTCATTATAATACGGCAAGTTAATGCAAGATGTACTATCAAAAAAGTATTATAATTGGTATTATAACGGTTTATATATTCAAAATTGTTCGACAATCTGAAAGTTAGAACTCGAATACTTCTTGGAGCTACTGTACATATACGCTTTTGGTACACGAGTGTCCATTTTTAAGGGTGTATACATATATTAGTAAGTAAAGTTCGAACTTTGGAACAGTTTGAACTAGTTCCAACTTGAACTTACTGTTTCGAGCAGATCGAACTAATGGAACATCTCCGACTCTGAATTATACCAGATGGTAAGATTTTTTAATTATCGGTTTGTGGTTCTCTCACAGATTTTTTAATTTTCATTGCCTCGATCGCATTATGTCTTCTTATGAACAAACACATTTTTCCAACCTAACATATGGAAGACGAACTTATTAATTTTTTAATTGCAATATATTATTAACATGTATATTGATTTATACAAAAAGTATATATAGGTATACAAGCTCAAGATATTTCGATCAGTGACCACACTGACACTTCTATTCAATTAAAATGAGCTTGAAATATCGAGGAATAAGTGTTCAAAAGCTTGCGATTGCTAATGTATGCTCTTCAGAAGGGTTAATTAGGTATCTAATGCATTTCCTATTTCACGTATGTATATGTACAGGAAATATACTGTCGTTTAAATAATGTTCTTTGATAGGTACCGCTGGAAGGAAGTACATAGAACGAAATCCTACGTATGTTATACTGATATGCCGTATTTTTAATAAGCTGACTTCCCCATGTATGCTTCTCCCTTATATTATCACGTTGCCGCTTAACTTTCCGTAGCTTAACGCCGCCTCTCGGTACGTCTCCGTCGTGGCACATTCTGAAGAGCTTGTTAAACGAGTTCAGAAGTAACCTCGTCAACTATAAAACTCTTTCATGTCCCTTTGAAACGTCGTACGGATAATTAACTGTGTTGTCTTTTCCACTTCCGTTAGCGTACCGCCTCTACGGTTTTCACGGAGAACCGGAAAACCAGCGCGTCGGTTCTTCTTCCCGCTCGAGAGTAAGTTCGTGAGAGCTTGTTCCCTCCATTTCCATGTGTCTCGTCTTGCCGATTTTCGCAACCCTTTGTGGCCGACAATAATTTCTTAACAAAGAAACTTTCCTCCACCGAGAAGCCGGATAACTTGCACGATTTCGTGCTCACATCCCGAGATGTACACTGCGGTGCATAGCACCACATGTATTTTTAAGGTTTTTGATCTTTCGAAGAATAGTTTAAGAAAATGCATGATCTGAGAAAATTGTGTTGAGGGAAACGCGAGGAACATTTTAGAATTGGTGCAAAACTATAGTATCAGTTTTCATTTTTAACTTACGTCAGATATGTTAAATATTTAGTGCTAACTACAACAGTCAGACTGCCAGCAATAAGTATTTTTTAAATGTTATCTAGTGATTGTTATTCCTTCAAAAAATTTGAGTGAATTCTTTGAATGCTATTTAGTAAGGTTAATAAGTTTTGAGTTATAACATCCAACGAATTTGTGTTTTAAATAATTCTCAAAAGTTGCCTTACAATCACAGCATAAAATTAGGAAAATTCCTTTATGGTATATTCATGGAGACTATTAGACATGAAAATATTAATCGACTTTCGATTAAAATCGATAGGTAAAATATTAATCTACACTTGTTCGAATTTATTCGATCTCCATCCAGAGTTTATGCAATTTCTCTCTAAAAGTAAAATAAAATGTATAATTCTACTGTTCTCGTACGAAAAATAATAATTTTATACTTTTAGAATTGATATTTACTGTAATCCCTTCAGTATATGAAATACTGAATTAATAAAAATAAAAAGAAAAGATAAAAATATACGAGGGGATATAAAAGACGGATGCATAATGCCTCGCAAACTAGGTAAATGTCACGGTTTTTCAACTACTAAATTATAATTTCAATTCTGCGTTTTATAGTTCAATACAATGAAATAGGAAATTTATCAGCGTTCTATCGGCTCTGGTCAATCAGCTTCTCTATTAAATCTAATGAACACATATTCGCCGAGCATATTGCAGTCAAATCTATTCGACCATTTCAAGAGAAATAAATATATTCCTGTCAAATGTCATACAATAAATGTATTATAAAGTATATATTGGAGATAGATTAACTATATCTAGAGTTTCAAACTCCTTATTCTGATTAATTAATTTTGAAGTTACTCGAGTGATCAAGTACTTTTGAAAATCATGATTTGTCTACCAGATTGCAAATTCTACAAAAAATTAGCTTAAAAATAATTTTGTGTGCGTATTTTTGTTTTATTTCTAAGTTCTATGTTTTCTAAATATGTAACTTGAAAATGCAAACTAACACGAAATTTATAAATGAATGTTGCGTACACACGTCGATTGAAAGTAGTTAAAAGTATCGTCGTCACAAGCACGTGTACTTGAACGTTCAAGTGGCGATGTAGTGCTTGTATCATGTGTCCTTTTTGCTCGTTGAAACCGCAGTGTAATATGATTCTCTGGAAAGCACACAATGACTGAATTCGAGCGAAGCTCTCGAAACAATTTTACGGCAACGGACGCTCTTTGATTGGCGTCCGTGCATTCAGTATTTTCTTCTTTTAATTCATCTACTATTCTATCTATATCTATCAATTCACTTTCCTAACACTAGTTATTTTATTAGTAGATCATGGATTTTTATGCATTTATGAAGAAATTGGCTGGGTGAAATGTAAAACAGTAAAGGATTAGAAAATCTAAGAATATTATTAAGATGTTTTTAATGTAAAAAATCTATTAAGAGATGAAATGAATATTTATTTAACTCCTTGTACCTACAATCGGTGCAGGACATTTTTATTTCGCATAAAGATCCGCAGTCCATTTAAGTATTAGTTAATCTGTCTTCTAAAAATGTGTGACTTATTGGCGAAAACATCTTTTCTCATAGTTTACAAAAGGAAACACTGCATGTTTAATAAAGATACTGTAATTATACAAGCTGCTGCTGAAATAAATGCAAATACTGCTGTGGTAATGTACAAAAAATCTGGAAAAAATTAATTTGCATGCGCCAGTACATGGGAGAGTAATTCGTAAATATAATTCCACCATTTGTTAAGCCCACGCCACAAAGGCGTTAGAATGTACCTATCCCCGAGTAGCTATCGTAAAACCGGAGGAACATAGTCTGAAAAATAAACGCCTTCTTAATCCCGTGGAACGCGATGACTCAGTTAGGAAAAGGCCCGTGAAACAATTCGCCGAGAAACCGAAATTTCCGTGGAATATTTAAGGCGCGTTCTCTATTATTATTGCCTCATTTTTTTTAAATCATGGGTAATCTTAATTACGGTCGTTGAGTTGTGTGCTCTGTTCGCAAACAGTTCCATTATCCTGCGGGATATGCACGTTTCACGGGCTGCCGAGCTAAAAAAACACAAGCGTCCTCACAGTAATCCGCTGAAAATCCGCGAGAGATCTTACTGAAGCAGATAAATGGAAAAAGCTCCTGGCCGGATTACATCGTACTGGCAACGAAGATTTCCATTATTACGGCGTATAATATTTTTTTACTTTTCGTTACGCGTTTCATATTCAACTAACTGGCTATTATCGCGAGCCTCGCGCTTGAAACGTTTATGTATTCGCAATAATGAAATATTAATCAAGGATCTTTATGCAAAATAAATATTTTCTATCTGAATTGAAACAAACTGGAGTGAAATACTAGTTTATTTCCTTCCCGAACCCTTAAGTGAACCATTGAGTATAGAACCATTGAGAACCACTAATAATTATTTAATGTGTAGCTATTACTAATATAACATTTCTATTTACCATTTCGACAGAGATGAACATTAAATATAACTATAATTGTACATAATACAATTTAATTGAATCATTGTCGTGCAGGACCACGATATTAGAATTAATTGTGTTGCTTATGACTACAATCCGGATATTTATGCGAAATAAATAATTTGTGCATCGATTACAGAACACAGGAGTTAAATATAAATTTATATTTTTCACTAATCATTTTAATTTAGTGAAAATGGTATATCAATATATACTCCTAAAGTTTTTAAAATTTTTCCCTGTCTTAAATTGCACCTACTCATTTTTGTCATAAATGCATGTACATATTGAAATTAATATGATAATACTTTTTAATTCTTCAAGTGTTTTCATTAATTTGTGTTTCTCCTCATTTTGGTGATAAATTCAATTGCTTTAATATTAAATTTAATATTTTTTCATCTAACACCTGTTCCTCGGAAAAGGATTTCTATTCTGCCTAGAGATCTACAGTCTAGTTATAGTAATCGATTAAAATGTTGGATTTCACTCACCTGAATGAAAAATAACTTCGGCTTTCCAACGAGAGTGGAGCATCGGTCGCCGGTGAACGGGGCCCACAGCATATCGACGGGGTACAAGGTATCAGCCGCGTACACTAAACCCGATTCCCCGTGCGACATAGTCACTACGATCAGACAGTCAGCATCCGTGTGGTCTTCCGCAGCAGCTTTAATGAAAGGATTAATTAATTCGGTGCGGCCCGTGATAACGACCACGAACTGTTTGCCGTAGCAGGTAATACTAGGAACAATATTGGGCAAGTTAAGTTCACCTCGGCATTTCCGTTTCCACCGACGGAAATCAAGATTTCTTTGCCGAAGCTCATTGTTTCACGCTCGGCCTCGCATTTGCTCCGACCCCTCCGATTGAAATATAATAATGTTCGGCGAGTTCTAATAGTGCACAGTGGTCGAAAAGTCACGGAATCATTTAAGCGGGCAGACTCCTTTTTCCAGGATTGCAAGGGTGCGGGGATTCGCCTTCTCATTTCTCGATAATGCATGCGATGAGATTTTTCAGTTGTCAAAAGCTCTAGAGAAAAGATCAAGCTAGGCCGCAATCGCCCTCAAAAGTCTTATTTTTACGTTTACGAGGCGTAATTTTCATTATTATGGCTATGAAAGGCTCGAAAAAATAGTAGAATTTAACCGATGTCCTATGTCGAAGCATTAATCATCAAAACTTTAAATGGCAATATCTCGAAAGGGAAAGTGTGTGACATGCGGCGTTCTTCCTGACAACCACAGATATATTTTGCAAGTCTTGTAGACTAACTTTCTGGAAAAGGCAGATTTTCTAGAAGTATATGCTTGCTTTCGACAAATGTGTCGCGTTATAGGATCAAAAGCCGAACCAGCTTCGGTGCTAAATTTAATGAAAGGTTTAATTAATTCTGTGCAGTCCGCAATAATGGTGACCGAACTGTTTACCATGATGGGTCATACGCAAGCAAATCAAGAGGTTAACTACGGCACGTATTGTTCGTTTAACCGTTCACCCTTCCCGATTTCGCTGTTGTGTTTCCACGACAAACATGGACGAACATGAAAATCACTTGTGTAAACAATGTAAACGATTTATCGAATTGCCGCAGAAGGAATTTCTGGAAGCTTTAGTTATTGTGTTCCTGTGTATGAAAAGGGAGCTACGGATATAAATGAGAAACAATACTCTTCATATTGCCTTTTCATTCGGTCGTTTTCGTGGTAATAATATCGTGTACGAATATGCTAAACAAAGTGTTTGAATTAAGAGTCACACTTATTTTAATCTCTTTTCATCGCAATTGCAATCATTTTATAATGTAAGCGCACATTATTACAAGTGTTTGTATGTTTAAATGGCATTTCTAATTCTACAATTATTTACTATGTTATTTCACTGTCCAAATGGCAACTTTCGAGAGGAACCTTTCGTTTTGATTGTAACTATTCATAATAAATAAATAATCACGAGAAAAAGGTTATTATGTGAAACGGCATCGTAAATTGGTAAAAATATCAATGAATATTTTATTCTAGTAAATTCACATACTGTTTTCATAATACAGACATATATGTAGAGTACAAGTTATTATAGAAGCAGTTTGTATCCTGCTTTCAAAAATAAAGATGGTTTTCATTAATATTTAATTGAAAATGTAACAGAAGTTAATATATCCTACCCTACTTCTATTTATACACTGTGCAATGTCTAACATCATCTTACAATTTATATATCGTTTCCTTTATCTCGAAAATAAAAATGTAAACCTAAATCGTATAAATTGATTAACAAAATCTAAAATGTACTTTGGCTAGACGTTGCAGCTGCATCGTCCGGAAAGTAACGATCGCAGAAAGATTTACTTCACGGATCTGTGCAACATGTCTTCCTAGAAATGTTCTCCATCCTCATTTGAAGAAGGAACATCAACTTAGTCTGGTTCCAAGAGTGCGCATCATGCATTATTTAAAAACATTCCGGTCAAGAGTTCACGAGGCAAGAGAATTCCTTAAACGCGTTCACAACGACGCGACGTCCTAACAAATTACTGACAAATTGTGAGGGAAGCACTTCTTCACAATCTGCCACCTGTTGCCGAGCACTCAGGATAAATATATCAATAGGCCAATAAAATGAATTTTTATTCGTCGGTAGTCAGACACAACACTATAACCACCATCTATTGCGCTTGTATGAGGGTCAGATTGACCCATAAAATATCGTATAAACGCACTAAATCCGAGAGGGTGTCACGTTTAGAGGATTTGTGGCTGTTGTGACGTGTCGCCTACTTTATAAGTCAATCTCCATTCAGTTTAGAGCCGGGCAGTTAAAATAGTAGCCTACTCGGGATATAAAGTAATAATAGGTTGTCCGAAAAGTAATAAAACCTCATCAAACAAATAGTTGCATCGTTAAACGTGCACACTGTGGAAGAAACTTTTGGAGAGACTTAATAAATCAACTATTAAATTCCTAATTCCAATGTCGATCGAAGGACAGACGAAAATATCATTTCGTAGCCCTATTCACGTCGTAAACTTTATTACATGCAATCATGAAAGTTTCATTGCGTCGTAGACATTTACGTTTTCCAATTGTTTTAACGTTTTATGTTCCTAGATTAATCTTGTTCACATAAATATCTGCGTTACTTTCGTAAATACAAAAAATGTATGTGTAAAAATAGTATAGTAGAACTTTTATATTAATTTTGAATATTATAACTCATTTGTTAACTTTCTAAAATACCAAAATTCATGTGATCACTAGTAGGGTAACCCTTTGAGGGCAGAGCCCGGGTCTATTTTGCCCAAAAGTGTTAAAACCATTCTTTAACCAATCAATTTCTAACCATTAAGTTCAATCAGGAAAATGTTAGGAACGACAGAAAAATTAATAGTTCTGCAAGAAAAGCGTACGAAAGCAAGTGTCAAAAAATTGACAAATAAAGCTGTGAATAATCTGAAGTAAGTGCTAACCACTTCAGGGACATTGGCACACCGTGTGAACGTTAATTTTTCTTCATTTTAAAAAATGAAATTATTTTAAGTAAACAAGAATTTATTCTATATCTCTTCTTTGCACTTTAGAAAATTGTTAATTGAGGAGGGCAAACACGAAATCGAAATTCAGCGAAGAAAATTCGAGGGCGAGTTCGAACGCAGTCGTAAAGTAACCGGAAGGACTCGCGGAGATGAGGAATACGATGGCACACGATAAATGCGTTCGCAGGAAGGGAAATCGTAAGGCTGTTCCCTCTAATAACCCGATTCCGAGCTTTCTTGCTAACAATATCCGGAAGGAACATCCTGTTCCGCCGTAGGAACAGGAAAGTCGTAATGTCCTTCAGATCGATATATTATACCGCGCGCCACGAATTTAGAAGTTTATTACGGATGTCGGCTGGCGGTTTCCTCACGAATGTAAATCCACTATACTGCTGAAGGTATCAACTACGACACCGATGGGGCGGGTGTACACGTGCGCACAGTCATATACAGGTACTCAGCACATTCGTTCCGTAGGCTTGACGTTAAAAGCGTCCGCTGAAACGCACCCCATGGCATGAGCAAACGAGACTCTCTCCTCCCGCTACTCGGTGACCCGAGTTGCGCCTAGAATTTCAGACCAGAGATTGAGCAAACGGTATAGTACTCGATGTACAGGGTGTTCGACGTGGGACGGGAGAACACACACTTACCTTGGCAGTGTGTTAACACGCCGAACACCAGGCCGAATTCGGAACACGATCTTCTGGAATGCAGACGAGTTGATCTCACGCCTTATCATCTATCTTACAGCTACAGCGAACCACAATAGTATTCGGACACTTTTAAAAAAGGACGATAACTTTTTAAATATCAGATCATACAATGAATTCAAACATTTTCGCTCGTTGTCCCTGAGGTACGTAAACTGGGCATACACATGAAATATGTGTATAATCATGTTTATCATACTGTTTGGTTGCCCTTACCATATGTATAGTAATTTGCTCTGAAAATATTCAGAAGCTTTATTTAGTTTAAACTAACTAGTGAGCCTACTTAAACTAAGGAGAAAGCTCGAAAAGTGACATACTGATCTTTATTTAACTTGGCAAGATTGCATAATAAATAATAAATTTGCGTAATTTTATCAGATGCAGCAACAAATTGTGCATGTCCGCATGCACAGAACTTTGAAGGAAAAACTGCGCTTTTTATCCCAGCTATCTCATTTGTTCATGCGCTCGTAACTCGTAAACTACAGAAAGTATCGAAAACATATCTACATAAATTTTATACCGATAGCCTGCATATGTGTACCAAAAAATTTTGTAAAGAATAACTTCCCGAAGCTGGGACTATCGTTTACGATAACATTTAATACCGTAACATACAAACTTGGAGGGAAAATTTTATAACAGTAATAACATTATTAATGTACATCGTTGGATATGGAATAAATATTATTAATCTGGAAAAATACAAAATTTATAAAGATGAGGGGTAGAGAGAATTGAATTTTAATACGGAATATCTGCCAAATGCATTTTCCAAATAATATAAAAAGCTCCCCAAAAACGGCAAAAAGTTTATGCTAGTTTTAATTAATTAAATCAAAATTATTTTATTTGTCGTTAAATAAAAAACGTAGTTTGTCCCGAAAAGTTGAAAATTAATTAGCACAATGAACAATTACATACATTTATGGAAAAATCTGTATGTCGCTTACCAAATGCTTTTTATAAGTGACAATAGAATAAAATTATAAATTAAACTTGTGATATTGTATGTCGTCTGTTATGTATTAAGATTTTATCTATGCAGATGACCTAATCCCAGTAACCTCTATCATTATAGATTCCAGCATTGTGTGCTGTCAGTGGCGAACCAATGATTCTGAACTGTTTTCTAGTGTGTGTGTGTACAGTTTTAGCTGTTGTTTATACTCCTGGGGGAGTACTTTTGCATCCTGATATCATGGCTTCATTATTATCACTATGTTCAATTCATTTATCTAATTGGAAGTCGTCAGTGACTCCCATGGCGAAACGGATACAAACACCGGTTATACACCTTTGCGGCGCTCAATGTGTTAATTGACACACGTAACAAATCAACTGAATTCTATATTCTAGACATATTTTCCATAAACAATTTGGTTAATGAGTGTAGAATTGTTGTGCAGTGCCTATAGTGCGCGCCACAACCTCTGAAATTTATTACTTTCAAAACAGTCTGGCTGTGCTCTATTTTCCTTATGCGGTCATCCGTTTCCATTGAAAAAGCACGTTTGATGACCGCTAATGGGATCTCTAACTCAAATCGCTACTAATTTGACAGACACGTGTATTACCATTTTAGAAGTATGCTATCTTTAGAAATGTGATTGTAAGTTTACCATACTTTTATACAGTCAAACATTTTTCACACGCGTGGATAGTCCTCTCTACAAATATTTGTATGGCTGCACAGATTTTAAATTACTTTTACGTGTCCTTGAAATATCTCGCTATGTTCATAGAGTTCATAATATTCAAGACAATACGTAAATATCATTACTAATTAAGACTGCAATCATTAAAAACAAAAAGCTTTCATCATTATCTATCTGTCTTTTACGATGAACGCTAGCCACAACAGATGAATTCCACATGTGACATTGGGACATTTCAGACTTTTATACTAGAACGTACGGTCGAGCGAATTATAAAAAAGATATTCCTCAAACGTTTTAATTTCCGTATAATTTTACGTGAATCTACAAATTTACAACATAATTTGGTCGACAAAAATCCCTTTCAAAGGATAAAGTCAGTAACTAACAGCTATCTTTCTCTTTCATGTTCTGAACATAACCGCGACGGCAAAAGATAGAACAAAGCTTTGAAGGAACAAATTTTACTGAATTTCTGCTTCAATTGTTACATAACATTTCCTGGTTAAATTTAATTTTCCAATATTACATAACAACGTGAATATTCAAATTCGTGAAACAAAAATGATTATTACAATAACTAAATGGGTAAGGTGAAGATTATACTTGGGTAACTTCATGTTTAAGTTTAATTTTACGACACAAAAAGAATTGATAAAAAATTGCATGTGTCATCGCAAAGATTCAAACTCGTCAAAGAATAATTCTCACAAAATAATAAATATAATAGCACAGGTGGTATAGGAGTTCCCTTTCACGGCCATTAAAACACAATATGGATAACAGCATTGTGTAAAACTCAATGAAATACCTTCGAGTTATACAATTTATAATAGCCGTGCGGATCGGGGGGGCAATAATCGTTCTACATTTACATGCTCGAAAATAAACAACTTCCTCGCTGTGCGGTCCCGGCGGGCTTTTCAAAACCCGGACCGGAAACCATTGCGCAAATCGTGTGCATCATTGGCCGGTTGTATTCGAGGTTTTGTTTTCAGTCGTTTGGGAATCAGTTCCTACGCATGGATTGTGACTGATCCAATTCGTGCAACGCAAAGAGTCGGCATGTAACAAACGCGTTGCAGTTAAAGAACCCGGGAAATATCGATGGAGAAAACAAAAGTTTTTCAAATATTTTTTTTACAAAAGGATACGTCGCTACGAGATCAATTGTACAACAGGAATATGGAGATAAAAAAGCAGTGCATGGATATTTGATATACAATTCTCTCTCCAGAATTAAAACTGAATTTACGAATTCAAAAGTTGCAAAAAGATTGGAAGAATAATCTCTACCATAAATCTTGATTTTCCCATTTCTGTGTTATTAAGTATATTGCTCTGATTTTGTGGAACATTTAAAACGTTCGACATTTTATGGAATCATGATTCTTATATTTTTTACCCACGAGATCACAAATTTTGACTGCCACATCGGTTATACAGTGAATCTAAAAACTATTCGAACACTTCCCTCGTTATCAAAGAATTCTTGACACTGAATCCACTACATACGGATGACACTATTCTTTCACTAGATTTAGAAAATAGTTTTTACTTTGATATACTACAGAAAATTAATTTTTATTAGAACTGGAACGGGATCTCCTTGTAACCCGTAAGGGAACAAGTAATAAATATACAATTTTTATTAGAACTTATGAATGGAGAAGAATTAAAGGAATCACATATGATAAATTATATCTTCTCAGTTTTGGTTTCATTTACTAATCCACTTTGATTTTGTTAAATTTTCCAAAGGTTGTAGTTTTGCAACTAACATGTTAATATAGATTGTACTTAATGAAATCGCAGTTTATTACGTAATTCAGATTTTATGTTAGCTGTTTTACTGATATGTGTATCTAATTTATGAATGAATGAATTGTTGACCATATATCTGTATTTTATTATAATTATTGCCTTCACTATTATGCTAATTAAGGTCTTTCAGGAAAGCGGTACAGATGTCCGTAAAAGTTTCTTAGGTACAATATGATGGCCACTTTGTTGGAAGAGACAGAGTTCGCGGGAACGTTCTGGGAATTCCTTTTCAGCCAGTTTTTCCAACCATATCCGCGCAGCAAAGTTTCCCAGATCCTGGACATTGAAAATTATGCGTAACACTGCAGAAATTGTGAGCGAGACAATTTCGCTAAATCCACGACACAGAAGCGCAGGTGCAATCGTTGTGCTTTTCCCTGTATGCTCGTAGTTCGATACTGCTTTCAAAGTAAACGCACGCTCGAATTTTCCCTCGCACCCGATTTAATGCTTAAAAATTGTAGAGAAAACAGAATATGTTCCTGCTTCGTGCAAATACTCGGGGCAACATCGTGATACCGGAGTATCATATTCTGTTGCATTTTCCAGTCTAACATCGGACGCGCGAAATAAAACGTATTGTTTAACGATATATTGACGCGGGATTGAATGTCACTTGAAATTTCAACGACAGTAATGAAATCGAATAAACGAGTCTTCGTGTATAATCGCGTTTAAATGATTGCTCAAGTTTTGTTAGTCGACCATTATAAAAGTCATGTTATAAATTAATATCCTTTTGCATATAATAATGGCGATTTAGTGTCTCCCAGCTATAACGAAAAGTCAGTCTGCAAAAATAAATTTCCAATTTCACGAACTTATTTGAAACGAGCCATGACAAAATAAATATAAAAAATCTTAAGTTTCAATGACCACGTTTAGCCCACATAGATTAGATTTAGCTATTCGATCTGATGCAGCCCCACTCAAAATGCTAATAATTATTTAATGCGTGCCTATTAATAATATAACCAATGATGGATTTAGATAAAATTTTACTATCTCACTTCTGTTTACCATTTCGATAAAGGATGAATATTAAAAATAATTGATTGAATCATTTTTTAACCACATTGTGAGAATCCGTTTAAGGATTGAAGTCTGTTACAAACATCACCGAGCTGAACAATTTGAATGGTTGCATTTCACAATAATGCAATAATGCAATCATCACATCGCGTAACAAATATCCTTGACAAACTGCCTGTTATCACGTTTCCTGGCACGGTGCCAGTATGAACAACCCTTAACGCGTGCCGCACCATGACACAAGCAGTCGGTCGTGAAGTGAATTATTAAATCGCGTCATGTATCGTTGCGCAAGCCACGAGTAATTGTGTCGGACCTTTGCACCTCGTTCAACGCGTCCTCACATACCAGGTATTTCTACCACAAACGACCCAGTCACGAACACCACTCCTGCTGCAGGACTCTGCGTTTATCCGGCATTTTATAAAAATCCACTGCTGCACCACCATTCAACTTTATCGGTGACTTCTATGGTGCTATGCTACGAGTGATGCGGTTTATCGACTGTCAGTGTTGTTGGATTATTTATTTAGTGAAGTATACGCAGCGAGAGACAGTGTTACCGAACGAGACAGTCGTCAATGACACGTACAATAGAATGGTTGGTCCGTCGTAAAATCCTCCGTGCGAAAGAACAAGCGCGCGACCAAGGTCAGTTAAACTACCTACGAGTGGGGCATCACGGCCGTAAACACTATGTATCAACGACGAAATGCACCTTAAAAAAGTAGAGTGTACATACAAGACACTCGAAGGAAACACAGCTGTGATTGACACTTGTTGAACCTTGTAAACCGTTGGCGTACTAAGATTTATGATTTTATAGCCACAACTTCCTGTCACCAAATGTACTTCTACTCTTCCTAATATTCGACTATTCCACCACCTTTCAACCACACCCTCCAACCAATTATCCAAGTTCCTAATTTCGGGAACAACACCACATTTTTTGGTCCTTCGAGCCAGATCGCGAGTGTTATCGCGAGTTACTACCGAACCAACGAGGAGGCTGAATGTTCCAAAGGACATCAGCAGAGAAAGTATGTATTTACGATTGACTGGATCAGCTTGAACAACCTCAGCATCCAGATTAGCTAGCCTAGAGAGCTACATCTTGGTTGACGCAGCTACTTCTGGACCATTGACGTCAACAGAAGGGAACATCTCATCGCATCAACCGATTCAACTTCGGCATTGAACATCCTCAGAAGGCAGGGCCGTGGAAGTGGTAGCGGTATGTACTGAACGATCTCCATGCGAGTAAAGGGGCCTATTCACGATCAAGCATGTTGCGCAACAATTATTCTGCAGCATGATATTACGCAAATTGTATTCACGTTGACACATAATTTGAGCAATCGTTCAGTTTTTCACTCCGTAGTGACGAGACTCGTCTGATAATATTTGTGCAACACTGCCATTCACAGTACAACACAATACAAACGCAACACATTTGTTGTGCACAAAATATCAGAAAATTCTGATTTTACACAACAGGTTGCGCAGTCAATCACCATCATTCAAGCAAAATGCTTGATCGTGAATAGGCCCCTTAACCCTTCGTGGGTGGGATGATCTCGCGTCCTTATTCGGGTGGGGCGGTGCACTTGGTGCGCCAGGCTGTTTTGGGTCAGTTTTACTCAGTTTTGACTTTCTATCATCAGGTATTTAGACAAATCCATGTTGATACATTACTAAATATAATTCAGACATTATCAAAAGAACAGTGTTATTGAAAATGAGCACAAAATAACTCTCTCGATCTTCTCGTTAAAATTCGATCGTTGGCGCACTCAGTGCACCAGCCCCACCCTCGAAGGGTTAAGGTTTCGACTCATTTGTGTTACTTCTTAACCACTTCGTTCTTTTGGACGTGTTCCGCAATGCCACAGACGTGTCATCCTTCGTGCAAGCGGCATTGCGTCGCGAGATAATTCGTCTGTGACCTTATACCAATACCATCGGCGTCGCGACATAACATGTCCAAGAGAACGAAGTGGTTAAGAATTGCTTCAATTTTTTTAACAATGGCGGACGAATTAAAATCGTGGGAATACCCATAAGGTGCTAAGATGATGGTATAAGGGAAGTAAGATCGATGTGGCGTACAATTAAAACTGAAAAATGATGAGTAATGAGGATAAATTTTGAAAACAGAAACTTGTTTGACTTACATACGCCAAATGAAAAGCTTCGAAAGATGGAATCGAAATAAATTTGATGGAAGGATACATAATTAAGTTTGTAAATTTTTTTTGAAAATGGTAGTAACATGAGGAAGAATTGCCTCTTATTTGATCACTGTGATTTGATGTGAGAAGTGCAGCTTCTCATTGGCTATTTAGGACAGAAAGGTCATAACGAGTCATTTTCAAAGATAGAATCTACATTTCCGTCATATTGATTTTGTGCCAATCTAAAACCAATAGATGAATCCATTTGGAAAACGAGGAACGGAAGAGAGTTATATTTAACTCGACCCACAATCGTCAAAATTGCACACGGTTATTTGATCCTATGCATGCTATCATTAGTGTATTATTTTGTCGAGTTATATTCAACATTATTTCTTATTACATATCTGATATTTTTTCATAACCATTCGTTATGTCACTACTGGAATTATTATTATACGATTCAAACTGATCAAATTGTTCGAATATAATATTGTTATGAATTTTAAGCATAGCGATTAGACTGCGAATCTTTATAGAAAATAAAAATTGTCTGCATCGACTGGGAGAAATAGAACCTAAATTGAATATTACTTCTTCCCTTAATGATTTTCATAGAACAGAAATGAGATATTGACATCTCCGATTTTTTAAATGTTCCAACAATTTTGAATTTTATATACTCGATTTTGCTTTAAATGCATGAAGATCCGGAGTCTAATAATGATTAACTTATTTTGCATGATCACTTTCATCATGTTTGAGCATACTCGTGTAGCATTAAATGTATACTGGACGAGTTAATATAGTCTTTGTTAATCGATATTAAAAAGGTTGTCGATAATTGCAAGAAATGTTGATATTTAATTAATAGTTCTATAACAATATGAAGTCATTATTACTGATAAATCGACCTTCTGAATATGTTACTTATTTATAGTTATTGTTTCTCTTATGGAACCTATTGCAGTGATTGTTTAAAGATAATAATTTATTTTCGTGGAGCTTTTATTATACAGATTCTAAAATGTATGTTCCGCAAGAACACTTTTTAATAAAGTTTCTGATGTTTCTTTATATCGAAGTTCCAGAAAAACAAAAAACAGTAGATAGTTGTTTGTTTAAATCCCTGGTAAATAGCTTTTGTCTGAAAAACAAAAACAAAAGGAAAAAAATGTTCAACGGTCTTCTTCAATTAAGACATCCTATACATAGCCATGAAAGTTGCACTTAATCTACCTAATCGTACTTTCGTTCGCTTTACGAGACAGCACAAACGCTTTTGGTGCTCTTTGGTAATTCCAACGATAACGTAGCGTTGATAACACGCTGTATCGTCGTTTGAACTCGAATGATCCGACGGCAATTTAGTGACTACGTTGATCAAGCCAGCTTGTATTTTTTGCGGGAATTAAAGACGTCACGAACGAATTCGGGCGCGCCGGGGAATATTTAACAATTTATCACACGGTTCCCTGTTTTCGTCGTTAGCCTGACGGAACCGGCGGCGGAACGCTGTTTGCTGTGCAAATAAGAGTCGCGTGTATGTGCTTGTTTTTTTGCGTCCGATCTCGGAAACGGTATACGTATACTCGTTTGCCACCGCTGCCGTTGTTGCAGCGACGTGGATGAAGGAGGAGAGATAGAAGAAGGATGAAAAAAATAGCGGTGTTTATATGGACGAGTTTACACCGTCAGTGGTAGCCGATAAAAACAAAAAAAGAACGACAAATTCGGGGTTGTCGTCCCGGCTCGGGAGAAATGAGAATTATCGATTTCACGGGGCGCCGCTTGAAAATATTGCAGCCGTAATGAATCCGTGTCCGTGCGATCCCATGCAAATAAAAGATTTGTGCGATTGACAGCCGGCAAACAAAATATCCGTCTTCGTTCCTCTCGTCGTATTGTAACACAGATTCCCGAAAAAATTGAGATTTTAAAAATCAATAATGAAAATTTTAAATATATGTTTTGTAGATCTATGTTAGTTATACACATACTGAAAATTTCATCGAAGTCGATTGACGCAGAAAAAACGACACGCATCGAAAGAAGTATGATTCTGTGGATTTTAAGCAGAAACTGATCAAAAGTCGTGTAAAACTACGATTTTTACCATTTTTAACCGCTTGTAGCTCATGTGTATGTTAATCATGTTGAGCATGTGTATAACTACTATAGATCTACAAAACATATATTTTGAATTTCCTTAAGGGCCCAATAAAAATTTTAAAAAATGCCTTCTTTATTTTTGCATGTAATCTTGTAAATTATAATTTTTGGGAAATCTTTTTTGCATATCATTTCGCGAACCAATGCTTCTAATTGATTATAAACCAATCAGGTCGATTGGTACAATTATAAAAAAGTTATTCTATTTTAAAGAGCGTACTAATACTTTTTACACCCATAGCTCTTGGCAAACAATTTTCAACTTCAATTGAAAATGCCCCCGTTTGTAAATAATCAAGATGTTTGATAATGATTAAAATACTTCCTAATTTTTTTTTAATGAAAAAATATAACTTTTGTCATTTTTATTACTCTCTTAATAAACAAAAAATAGCTTGTGTACTTTAAATATCCATAAATTTGTGTGTAAAATTTGAATGTAAAAAGTTCCCGAAGAAAAATTCCTAAAAATTAGTAAAATAATGGCATTGAAAGAATACTTGTTTAAAAGCAGTTACTCGAAAATATTAAGCGAGTTAAACTTCTAACCAATCTAACCCACGATAGACCGTATCGATTAAAATTGTTAGAGAAATCTTATTTCACATCTTTCACGCGTAAGCGAGAAATGGTTGATGGTGGAGTAACGATTTCAGCATCGTTGAACCGTTCGGTAGAAAAACTTGGTGCACAATTGGAGGTCCAATTCAACTCGTGAAACTGAGGAAACGGAAACGTGTTCTGAAATGACTCGGGCCATTGTCGGATGAAATTGAAACATTAGAAATAACGAGAATCACGTTTTCGTTGTAGAATTCGTTTTTTGTTTTGTCAATAAAAATTGATATTTGTAGCTCTGTCTTCCCCCTTCATTTGTTACACGCAATTCGTCAACACCGAGAAATTTTATTCGACATTTTCCATTTATTTCAGCGTGTAAAAGTAATTCCCGCTAGGCTGTTCCGCGATCGAAGCTGCACTCCGTGTAAAAAAAATATGATGTTGCTAGTAAACATCGATACAGATAGCAACACGACACTGAAAGCAAGTTTTTCGACGGTCACAAATTTTCGAGCACTCTATCGATTGACTTATCAATAATTTGTCGGATATCGTAAATTCGAAAAATCTACATCGCGTTTTATGCGTTCGTTTTGTATGCATGTACTTATTGCTTTACCATGAAAACGTAAATAGGGTAAAAACACAATTTTTTATCCTCTAACCGTTCGGTAAGTATTATGCGACACTCTGATTACGGGATTTGTCATGTTTTTATTAAATTCCGTTGTGAATTTCAGTGAAATATCAACGCGGCACTGTATTATTCGAGAATTTAAAAAACAAGTAAAAAGGTTAACTGAAACGTTTGTGTACACATGGTAAAAATATTAAATGCACTGTCTGTTGTAAAGCTGCAATTTCCACAACCTACTGACCTGCTCATAACAGTTCGAGCAATTTTAAACATTTAAAAGGCAGAACGTTACATTCAACAATAAAATAATAAATTGTTGTATAAAAACTTATAATTCTTAAACATGTACATATAATAATAACAAATTTTAGATTACGATTTAATTGTAATATGCACATTGACTGATTTTCGAAAAATTGCTTGTATGTAAATTGTAGTAATTTCGTAAAACATTATCGTACGACAATAAGTTTCAACTCATGTTAAGCTTTGAAATGAGTCGAGGTCTATGGTTGCATTATTTATTTTTACGAAATGATCACAATTTAAATAACTACGATTTTTCGAGAATTGGAAATGTAGTGTTTAAACACTTTTTCGATGCACTGTAATCGCAGTCATACAGCAATGGCACATACGAAAATAGTAGAATTATATGAATCATACAATATTCAGTATATTTTGGTATATAAGAGAACAATGCGGTTTTATTCTGTGAGCTTTATACAGCCAAATATGAAATTACCATTTCCACTACTTCATATTTTTCAGAGTTATGAATACATGATTGTGCACCGCACCGTAGAAATTGCAGGCCGTATTATGCACGGATTGTAGACCACTGCAATTTATAGACCGTACAGTATTTATATATACCGCGTTATTTATATATAACATAGTTATGTCAATAATATGTCATTATTAGACCGTGGATCTTTATGCAAAATAAAAATGTGTTGCATTGATTGTGGGAAGCAGGAATAGCAGAAAAATTGATTTCACCCCTTAACGACTTTGTTACATTAAAAGTAACATTACGACATTCTTGAATTTTTAGAATCTTTTACTGTTTTATATTTCACCCAACCAATTTCTTCATAAATGCATAAAGATCCGCAGTCTAATCATTGTATATATGTATGTATCAGAAAAATGTAAGTACATATATACCACAATTAGAAGTTTTTTTTACAGTTTTACTAATCACGTGTCGAAGAGAGACAACTCTAATCTTTACGAATAAAAATTACAAATAAAAAACAGCTAGAAATTTAACCCTTAGCACTCGAGTGGTGACTAAGAGTCACCGCTAAAAGTTGCTGTATTCACAATATTTTTTACATTAGTAAATATGTTGGTGTCTAATCAATTACTACATAATACAATTACTATATTTAAGTATTGTTGTATGAGATATTATAATAATTTCATATCCATAAAATGAAAAGATCAGATACAATGGTATTATTCTAGGCCGGAAGAAACGTTTAATTTTCGAGTTAAAATAGCTCCGACTGCAACGGGTTAAAATAGCAACCCGTAAAGGAAGACCTTTGCCTTTTTAGGTAACTGTAACTATTTTGTAAGATATTACAGAGGAGCAGTGTTTTTGGGTATCGTGAAATTAGCACGGAAATTTCGGGCCCGAAAGACCACAAATTTTGCAACGTACGAGCGCTTCGGGCTTCCTGGCTATCAAACTCAATAGCAATTAACGTGTCATAAACCTCAAGGATCGACGTAGCAGTTAACGGGTTCGATATTCGCGCGCCCCACTCGCACAATACCCTTGTGCATTACATTGTGCAGAATATCTACTTCTACATGTGGCACGACGAGATTGCTAGTAATTTGCAGAACGAATTACAAATGCCGTATGATATAGGTATTTTCATTGACCTCCTTCCCTGTTACATCCTATCGTCCTAGTTAACAATATTCCATCCAATTATTCAAATTTCTCGCTATCAGAACTTTCCAATTATTTGAACGACCGTGTTATAGGGACTCATCTACGCTGTTAACTATGACTGTACCGAATAATGAGTTCAATTTTAATCTTCCCTATTTCTAAATGGATTACATAGGGATAACTTGAAGGTGTATTCAGTTGATATTCAATTACAAAGGGTTGAATTAAAAACGTTAATGATAGTACTGAACTCGAAGTTGATCAACATATCCGTATTAAATAATACGTTTAATCGCAACCTTTTTTATTCCTGAACGGATTATGCGTGAAGATATATTCAGTTGGAATTCAATTTCAGACTTCGTACAATTTTTATGGTAACATGCGTGTCAATAAAGAAATTCATTCGAACATTTCTGACGAAAATATTTTTATAATTTCAGTAATTATGGATACATACTTAGGAACCAGTCGTATTAACTGGTTCAGTAGTTCTACTGTTAACATCTCATAAATCTTAGTTTCTGAAATAAAATAGTGTTAAAACAGCGTGGATTCTTCTCGCCCTCCGCAAATTAGCGATGAAAATAATATGGAGCAGTGTGCACACTGACTGACCCACTAACGCGAGATGAAAATCGAGGTCGAAGTGCTGAAAAGAAAGGGCCAGAAGACAATCGAGGCAATTCAGCTCTTGCCCCCGACTGATCGAACGAAAAGCGTGAATTCATTGTTTCAAATATGAGACTCCCGTTCGCCAACGTGAGCCGCGCGTCTGCGTTGGCAGCTCGCTCTCGGTTTTAATTATCTCGGATTACCGAGACTCGACTGCATAACATTTCGATTTAAGCCGTTACAAAGTGCCGGTCAAATTTAATTGTCTCTGCTCATCCTGGGGGCGAACGAAATTGAATGGGTCGAGTCCAGGGACCGACCGCCTCGCAGCTCGCAGCAAGGTGAGACAGGTGCAAAAACAGGAAAAGAGCCGGGAAAGAGAGTGAGAAAAAGGATAAAAACGAAAGGAGTCTGGGGGAACAGTTATAAACTGAACGGGATATATCTCGACGCATTCCGACCAGAGCAGAATATGAAAAGTTTCCTCGCTTATTATAAAGTTCCGTGATCATCCCGACTATCCGCTCGGCTACGTTGCTCACGTCTATATTTCGCGCAATTGTCTCCACTGGTTATACCTCAGAGGAAACCGGCTACCTCCTCAGGAGGTAGACATTTAATGAGCTCGTTTCATTGTAAAACTGTTTGTCCAACTTCTTGTAGTCTCATTCATCGACGACATCATTATCCGCATCGAGTCGACCGGATTGGAGAAACAGTATCGTCCGACACCTTCCCTCTCACGAAATCTTACAGAAAAGACTCCTCGGAGTTTATTAGCAGGAGAGAGCCACCCAGAACCTGAACTTGCTATTATGATACTGCCTCGGATGGCAAGGGGCTTAGGTGACGGTTATTCGTGCAACTGAAAATAATTTCGAACCTACCACTCATCTTCACAGAAATCTAAAATGAAGTTTTATGAAGCTAACGAGAATGTATACAGGGTGGTCCACGAAACGTGATCAGCTTAGATAATTCTGCTGCTAGCGCGGCTCGATCAGAAATTTTTTTAGCTAAAATAACATGGTTCAAGGAGAGCTTTAAAGTGATTATACCAAATTTTATGTCACCCTTTTTTCCAGATTTATCAAGATCACTTTCAGTTTTTTGTAGGTAAACCTACAATTTTTCTACACCCTCCGTCTAGGAGATTAATTCGGCAAGGTGTAAAAAAATTGTAGGTTTATCTATAAAACACTGAAGGTGACCTTGATAACTTTGGGAAAAAAGGGTTGATAAAAATTTGAAATATTCACCTTACAACTCAAATATTGAGTAATCTAAAATGTTAAATTCATATTACATATGGAATGCATTTATTAATAAAACAAACAAATATAATACCCATGGAGTCTCAATATTTTAAGAATCCTTTGGACATGGTTTTTAAATATTAATTTGCAACACATAAAATATGTTTTTCTGTAGATTATTTAATTTAATGTTATATGTATGATTGCATTTGTAGTTTAGAAATCATGAACAATATTTATTCTTGCTCTATTAATTTTATTCACTGAAGTATCAGAAGTAAAGATAGCGAATGTATCAATTGTGAGAGAAACATATGTCAGGGGATATAAAGGATCATCGAAATGTGTGTTTGTATGTAGTAATAATAGGTTGACACTGCATACATAACCGTAACCAAATTCTGTACGTAAACAGAAATTTAATAGCATGACTCATTTCTATTGTATGCAAACTTATCGTTATGAAAAGGCATGGAGGAAATTCTGATATATGCAATGCCACATTATGATGCAAGAAGAGATTCCCGTGCAAAGATACACCGAGAATGTATAGACTAAACATGTTTTATATACGACTCCATTTCCAAGAAAATTGATTTTGAGATTTACTTCGCAAGCACGACACAACGTGGTTGCGATAAATAGAAACGGTAAGTTATGAACAGACAGTATAATCAAATCCTGTTCAATAATACATGTGACCAACGAATTTCCAAATTCGATTCCCTGAAGTACGGTGTGCTTTTTATGAAAAATATATCTACATTTTTCGGTTACTTGTGCATGAACATTGCAATTTTTTTATTTTTTTTTTGCACTGTGCATACGTCATATGCGCCAGAATTTAGTCTTGATAAATCCATGAAGATAGTTGCAGTAATTTTGCATATTTCACAACTGCACTGGACAGGTACAGAGAGCATGCTTAATATATTCGCGTAGCCAATCATTTTTCATTAAAAGACTGCGGATTCATGAATGCAAATTCCCGTTATTAAAGGCCATTTAATGGCGACAGGAATTAAATAAAGATTGACTACCTCGATGAAAGTTTTTGCCGAGTGGGAATAAGTACGAAAGTTATATTGGAATTATTTAAACTTTTGGTTTTACTGGATTTTATGCAGTCGCATTCGTCGAAAATATAAAAAAATTCAGTCGATGAGCTGATAACGTTGGGGCAATGGTTACACCAATTCAATAATAACTTAATAATCATTAAAATATTGCGATGTTTAATACCAAGGCATATTCTGCCAATGTAAGCACAATATTATATTCACGTTAAGTTAATAATTTGAACAGAAAATTATATTTTCCTAAGTATTAATGCTCGGTAGGTGTACAATCAGCGTCGGTAAGCTGTCTACCATATCAACCATCCAATATTCAATTAGTCTCCGTGTCTGCATTATTAACAGTATCGTTTCCTCATTATAATGTAAATCAGATCCACGATCAAATTGCGAAATTTCATCAACTTCTCTTGCTTCAGGTATCGAGGTTGGGGTACAATTACTGCGTTACTAGCAAATGGTATCAGATAACAGAAAATACTATAACACAATAGATAAAATGGAAGAAATATAAAACTGTGAAATCATTACATGAATTCGAGAACGTTCTTGCATTTCCAATTTCCATTTAATGGAGCACCACATTTGCATTCAACATCTGTTTCCTGTAATTAACCATGAAAAATTTTATTTTGAAACTAACACGAGTCTATGCATGTACAGGAACAAGTCAGAATTTGAAGTTTTACAACATATTCAACAATCAAAAATATATATAATAAATGTATCAAAATCTATCAAATAGACGAACATGTATGAAAAAATATGAAAAATCTGTCGAAAAGAGTAAATAATTGTTATACTCCTGTTTCGCATAAATGAACTGAATGGAAACGAGTGTGAATCGCGATCATTAAAATGCTTTTCTACGACTGCGTCTGAATGGGTCATTTAAAATAGGATGTTTGCGGCGAAACTGTTACGGGATACGAGGTTGAGAGACGCACGATTTACGAGCTCCACGGTTCCCTGACACCGTAAGAACATCTTTGTAAAACGGTAACAAAAGCATTTGATAAATGCATTTCGGACAGCGTCGCAGCGCCGTCTATTGTGTCAATATTTGAATGGACGAATATTCGAGAAGAAAATTCAAACAAACTGTTCAACATGACGTTTCTTCGACGACCACGATTCCGCTTCTGTCCCCGTTATCCACGGTTTGCCGACGATTTGTCGGGTAAAGATTGTAGGACTCCCTCCGGCATGCGAATTTTATGGAAATGTTGCAGCTCGTCGCGGTGAAAGAATTTGAAAACGTTCTACTGGCTTCCAGTCGAATGTAGATCGAGCAAAATCAATAGGAATTAATTTCTGTTCGTTAAACGACAACCTCCGATAATCATATTAAATGTTTAACTGTATGACTCTGCCACTTGTTCCATTTTGATATTTCTCTTGTTTTCAATCATCACATTACACAATAATTATATTGAGCATTTTGTGCATTTGCATTAAAGAGTATGTAGGAGTATGTATCACATTACACAATAATTATATTGAGCATTCTATGCATTGGCTTTAAAGAGTATGTAGGTAATCGTATTAAATGTTCAAGAAGTCTATCCCACTTCATTTAATAATTAGATTTTAATTCAATTCAGATTTCAATTATTTGCAAATCATTAAAATCATTGAAAAAAGAATGAATTTTTGTGAATCCCCTCCATAATGAGATCGTGAGCTTGCGTATAGCTTGGATATAATTATATCCATACATGTCTACATAATTAGATATTGTACGTATAAAAAATTTAACATATTTCCAAACTGTATACATCACAATATTTTCTTTCTTTAAAATCATGAATCAAAGTTTGAAAAAGATTTATGTTAAATTAGTATGTTTTTAATCGAATTTCAAGCTAAGAAGACATGCATATTTTAAACAAACGTGTCTAGTACTTCAAGATCTTTCCTTATTTAAATACTGTTTGTCCCATTGTTACCAAAACTTCACATTTGGCGACCAAATTTGAGGATAAAATAGAACAGAAAAAAAAAATTTTTACAATGCATTACTGGTTGTTATCCGGATGTATTTTGCGGTGTCGGTTTGGCGTTGCGAGCGCAGAGCGCAATCATTTGAAGGACCGCTGGTCGAGAAATAGCTGGACATGACGGGGATGAAAAATCGCAATTTGTCGATGCCGGAATTGTCGAATTTTTCGAGCAGTTATTGTTCAAATTTGGTGATAACGATGTGGCGAAGTAGTAAACCCAGCAGGGCTATCAGGTGAGGTTGGCTCCGGCGGTTAACGAAGACTATTACAACATTTGCTGTTATACAATATTAACACACCTATGAATCGAATGACCATCTAGAGCTGTGACAACTTTTGCAATGGTAAATGTCGTCCTTGCATAAAGGATCCTAGGGGAACCTGTAAAAGGCTCTTCTGGTTATGTTCTCGTTGAGTTTGCTAACTGCATCACTACCAACTAGTACATACTCCTAACCGATGAAAACGTATTCCACTCGGGACATTTATGGCTCAATTTGTTTGTTCAGACTGACAAAATTAGATAAGCGTTCGCCGAATTTTATGCAAATGAACAACAGTAAATATACCACAGAAAATTACCGGCCAGAGACACTATTCTTTGATTTTTGTCGAACGTAGAAAAGGACAGCGAAGCTCGAGGACCTCGGTCGCCGAGAAGTGTAAACATAACTAATCCAATAATAAAACTTCTTTATTTTTCATTATTTTTCTATGGGATTTTCACCAACATACTCGTGACATTTTTCTAATGAAAATGATAGCAAATATGATATAATTCCGATGATATTTACTTGTGTAATGCACGATGTTTTGGACGCAAAGAAGGACAGCGAATAGAAAAGAAAGAGAGTCGCCGAGAGTCGCAGCGCGCCGGCACAGTTCAAAGGCTTTCCCATACACTGTTCTTCCTTGCGTCCGAAATTTTCATCGTTCATTACACAAGTAAATATCATCGAAATTCTATCATATTTGGTATAATTTTCATTAGAAAAATGCCACGAATATGTTTGTAAAAGTCCCATAGAAAAATAATGGAAAACAAAGAAATTTTGTTACTGGATTAGTAGTAGTACTTCACCCTTTAAAATGAGCACAGACAGACAATTGTAAGATTTTTTAACACGAAGTTACAGAGGTTTAAAATCCGTCAATTTTCCCGTTATAATTCTCGATCGTTTTTTAGATTATTACATTACAGCCTGCAGCTTTAATTATCCGTTACAAGGATTTCGAGTTACACCATGGTATTCAGTCATTCGTTTGTTTCTCTCTTATTTAATTCTGTGTACGTGCCTTTCATTAAGTAATTCAACGTGATCGTTCCTCTCTGCGAACCACCTCTCGCAATTAGTAATTTTATTCATCAAGGAACGCGTATAATCGCGTCCTTGTCAAAACGGGACCCAAACTGTATCAAAGCGGCGTTATTCAAATAATGGAACCGGGATTCGTTACGCAGAGACGGCTGAAATGAATTATTGTGCGTATTATCCGCCTCTGTCCGTTCCCGCGAATTACGCGTTTGTTTAACGAGCGGCGCAGAAAAATGATTAAAAGCTGTCACCGCGCGCATATAAAACGTGTTTTGCCTCGAAAATCGTGTTGTACGAATCGCGCGCCTACCGTTCAAACATAAAAGCTTTCCTGTGGCATCGCTTTTTCTCGTGGTTGTAATTTATAAGGTTCCGTCGCCTTTAATCGCATCTGTAAAGTGATGGAAGCTTTGCGAATATATTATTTTTCCCATATTTTGTTTCCCTGTTTATTTCATTCACACATATCCAGTCTTTGTTTCCATGTTACTATACCTCTATGTACTTGGCTATTGTACTGCAATATTACAGCATGCCTTGAGTATTTCGTTCATTAAGAAGCTTAACCCTTAAGCACTTTAGACTATCTGTGAAGCTGCCCTTAATTCACATGTACGTATAAGTATATCCCTTTCTAAATACACAACCTATGATTTCCTCTTGTTGTGTACCTTTTAAGTAGAGCCTAATATCCAACTAGCAAAATTAGCATGTGTATGTGTTCTCAGTTATTATATATAATAACTGTGTATAATAATCTAGTTATTGCTAAACTGTACTATTGCTGGCACTCCAGCAGTTATTGGCACTTTTGATTTCAGCGGCAAATATTAAGAATTCCTGGTATTGAAAATCATTTTATATTGCTTATTATTTATATTTCAAAGCAAAGTTGTAAGTTTTATAACAGAGTTCCACATATGACAGTTAGCAACACTGGTACATCCAGGAAGACTGACGGATGACCACATAAATAGTGTTTTATTAAAATTTTTGTTACGTGCATGTATACTTTATCGCTTTGTAACTTAATTTCATTGTCAGACTATATTACAGATGTAATAAGAGCATATATAGCGTATGTTCACTTGTAAAACAACTAGCCTGTTTAACGTTTACTTCCCACTGTGCCAATGACTATACCATTTGTCTTACGATTGTTATTCACTGAATATATTTTAGAATAAAAGATTTATGGCTCGTAAAACTGTTTAATTTTGCTGAAAAATCTATATTACCTTATAATAATAGCAAGTTAAGCTTGCTTAAACATTTCAAAAAAAAGATATAAAAGATTTTTACTACGATTTTGGCTTAGGGTGTCAATCATTGTACAGTTTACCAGTTTTCCAACCATCAACATTCCAAGTTTTATGATAATTAATCATTAGACTGAGAATGTTTATGCAATTTTCAATTTTTATAGTAGTAGTCTCTGTAAATCCGAGATAAATAGAAATCGTACTAAATTCTGTGGAATTTTATTTTCTAGCATTTTTTGACAATTTTGGAAACCATAAATAATCATCATAAAGCATAAGTTTTACATTTGGTATCATTCAATGATTCCTCGATCTCTTCGTCAATATACAATAAAGCAAGAATTCAATTCATTCAATTTTATTTTTTCATTTAATATTTATAGCACTAGAGAGTTGAGGAATGGGTATAAATCATAGTTATTAACAATGTCTACTTACTGGTCTTCAAAATCGACACGGCCGCTTGCACAGTACAGTCGACATATTCTCGAATTTCGAAACCGAGTTTGTTTAATGACCGTGTAAGATCCTTGCAATCCTTGATTGAACCGTTCCTCGTCGACATCTTCTTGAAATGGATGTGATTGAAAATTAGAGCAACACCTCTTCTTTTATGGTTCATGTAATATACTTCCGAGTCTGGCGGCACTTGAGTTTGAACACCTTCTGAGCCTCGAGGTTCATTGTATTCTCTGCAAAAACGAACGTCATATTAGATCTCAGTGATCCTTATTAAGTGTACTGTACATATTCTAATTTTATTAACACGTAGCTGCAAAGCGAGGAGTGACACATTAATGTATTTCTCGTAGTAGAAACTAATAACACAATGTATGGTGTATAATATTTACTATTTACATAAATAATTCAGCGGGACGGCACAGATCAACGACTGCCAACGACGACCGGCCTGCCACAGTGATGGGATTGTTGGCGCTTTTCGCGCGCAGGCGCGAGTTTCGTCAGGGCCGTATCTACGTCTGCGTCCAAAAGTGGGGAACTATTGGGGGAAAAGTAGTGGGAGACTATATGGCGGGAAATTAGCAGGGCGACCAACTTACCCGATCTTCGTACTTTACTAAGGCCGTCTGAGGCTAGAATCGTCGTGCATGCGCGTGAAAAGCGCCAACAATCCCATCACTGGCTTGCCACTGCGCAATTGCGCATCACAGCATTCACAGCTAGATGACAATGGATGACAATCAGTGTTCCGTTATCGTGCAGCATTTTTCGTACGATGGATGGCCGCTAGAGGTGCTTGCAGCCTCAGTAACGTAAGCTTCTCGATAAAATGGGGTACCTTGAGCACCCCGCAGAATTTGAAAAGATTTGTATGATTTGATTCTGAAAAATGCATGTATAACATGTGCATTTGTGTATATTTTGTAACTTGTAGGATACGTCCTAAAGTTTTTTTGTCCGGAACAGATTGTTTCGGTACTTCCGCGGCAATATAATTGTCTCAAGGCGCAGTTACTGTTTTTTCCGCGCAGCGCCTCTAGCGGCCATTCATCGTACGAAAAATGCTGCACGATACCGAAACACTCAACAAAATTTTTACCGTTTATACAGGGTGTCCCATAAATGTTATATTTCCTTGGAAGATGATCTCAGGAATCACCCCTTTCAAGGAAGTACATTTTTGGGGCACCTTGTAGTTTAACATAGATCTACGAAACGCTTTAATTAAAGTTCCTTTATAGGCTTAGATAAAAAAGTTAAAAACACTGACTTTTACAAAATTGCAATTCCGATTAACAGCAATTTTTTAAAAATTTTGTTTGACGATCAGTGCATGCAGGAAATAGAAACGGGAGACCATAAACAGACGTATCAGCCTATTCCTATCTAATAGCGCGTATTTGCTGAATGTTCAAACTCGATATACTCGAAACCCTGTACGACCCACTTGTACGACAATTTGAGAAACACCCTATATAACCTCCTTCTCCGTAATGTCGGAGAGACAAACAGCATTTAAACATTCCGGCTGCATGCTAATACAATTCGGTTTGTACTGTTATTGCTCCGACGCTATCAAGCCGCGAACGGCATTTAAATCGAGATATTATTAGCACGTAAATATCGCGACGCAATGAAATCGTTCTTCTTTCGACATGGCGACGGCGATGTTCGCCTAATATTGCCGTTGTTGCCGGGCGAATTAAAAGCGGGGACAGGTTAGCTTCTATCCGCATATTTTACGCAGCTGGATGCACGCGCGGCCAGCACACAATAACTTGCGCTCGCATATTTTTTGGCGCGACGTGATAGGGAATTTCGGTAGTCGATGCGCGACCAAAAAAAACGAAGCTAAAATAGTAGAGTGAAAATGCGAGGCTCTCGAGCTTCCGAGGTGTTGGTGTGCCCGTGTACCGGCGGTTTTTATGTCACTCGTAAAATGTTGAATCTCGAAAAGGATACTCACTTGGAACTATGCCACCTCTCAACATGCAAGAAATAATGTCCTGCGACGAAAGTTAGAAGCGAGGACAGGAACCGTGCTGGCGGAGGAAAACTTTCCGACGTTTACGCTGTCGGGAATATAATAAACGGAATATACGAATGACCGCACGCAATGTAATTATTTCGATCGAATCCTACCACTTAGCGGCGCCCGGGCTTCTTGGAAACCGAAATCTGCAATGAACGCGGCCGCTTCTTTGCAACTATGATCATAGTAATGCTATAGAGGGTGATAAAAATAGGTAAAAATGATACAGGAAAAGATCATATGTGACAATCGTGACAATACGTTCTAACACAGCCTTAGAGTAGGTCTAGAGTAGTGGTCCTAGTATTACGTTCTAACAATACGTCCTCTGCCAATCAGAAGCGACCACGAATATTGCAAATCACTGTGCAAAATCACCGTGATGCCGGGTCTACATAAAATATTGTATATGGTCTTCATTGACTGGGCACTGGGCAAACATTGGCGAACATCGCGCGCGTTACTCTCCACTCATACAAAAATGTCTTTGCCTATTTCGTCACTGATTATATCGGAAAAGCGTGTCTATATTTTTAGAAAGTTTTTAAAATTACGTGTAAAATTACGTGCGGTTACCATTACGTGCAGTTAACCTACAAGTAATATGTGTGTTACAAAATGTCTGCAGTCGAATTTCGTATAACATGATCAAGCAATTAAGGTAACTCGCAATATTACGTGGCACATATTGGAAATCGCATTATCTTAATTAATACATGCAGGTATGTTACATATACGTTAATTGTGATATCCTGCTGATATTAACGTTAATAATAAATAATCCATTCGAAAGGATATATTATAATATCTTTAACCTAATACGTCTAAATTGGAACATTGATTCGTAATATTTTGTTCGCTTATCTTCGTTATCTTCTTTTCACTTATCAACAAATTAGAGACATACAATCAATCTATTTTACAATCGTCGACTGCAATAAATACTTTCTGTACAATCACGATCATTAAAATTAAAGCATATTTATATTTGCAACTGAACAAAATGTTAAAAATAATATATTAATATAAATATTCACATATATTAGGTTGGCAACTAAATTCGCGACCTTTTGTTTCGTAATTCTTTGATTGTACATATCATTATAACCTCATTCAGTGACTATTTCTTTTCAACTGTATATCTGTATATATATGTATAATACGTACATAATATATACGATACAACATGTATGATTACCATATATTGTTGGTTTTAGGGAAGCAAGATAATTTTTATCTTTTGAACGATATTTATATTCTCTCTCTTCCAACGCTAGGCATCGACTAACTGAATTCGGTAACTCATCGGAACCTTTGAAACCAAAACATTTGAACCGCTCATGTCGGCATGCGGACTCAAAGGGCCGCGGCTCTATCTTTGATTTCGAACTTAAAGATACTGCGAAGTATATGTATATATATATATATATATATATATATATATAGTTCCCAGTATAGTTCCCGGAACAGTACATATTAATTTCTGTGTCATACATACATATTTCAATACACATATATTGTACTATATTGACATATAGTATTCACAACAAATTGACAAATCACCAACGTAGTTATGTGATGCTTTAACAATCAATCCTGACCCGACAGAAACATACTCAAGCAAAACATGCGGATTTTAATAAAATTTTTATGCGAAACAGTTTTTCAGAAAACATTTTTTTGTTGGTCATCCTTCATATTCGATGGGTGGAAGCAGCTGTTAAACTTGGGGATGAGAAACGTATTTGATCGAATATCTTTCAAGCCGTTAAAGAAGTTCTCGAAAAATAAATTATACTGTAAAACTGTTTGTTGGATAAGAAATAAGCAGATTGTAAAATACTCCATTTGTCATAATACATTAAAGAAACATGTTTTCGTTATTCTTTTTATATGAATATTAATATATTTGCTTGTGCACAGAAAAAGTACTCATTCCAAAACAAAAAGCAAATAAATTGAATTTTTAACTTCACATTATAATAAGAGTTATTATAACAAAAATATATTACTTCAATATATTAATGTAAAAATGTGACAAATTGAATTCTTATAATATCTGCTTATACAGTTGGATTCTTCAATATGAAATTTACAATTTTACCACTATTCTTCAGAATATGTACTCCCAAAACTATCTAGTGTGTAAATTTCATAAAAATCACATTTTTGGAACGTGTTTCTTACAAGAATATTTGTAGAGTAATGGAAAATTCAGCATCTAACCATTTTACGTTGAAAAATAAGGTGAAAGGATAAAATGCCTTTGATATTATAACATCTCTGCAGCTGGTTATAATGTGTGTTCTATTCATTTTATTTCATGTCCATTAATCGTTTTCGCGACTAAAATCCCCCCCACAATCCCGGCAATTAATGACCTACTCTCATTTGACACAAGCGCAAATGAAACGATCACGAAATATGAGGAATAGAGTCAGACCACTGTAAAACGAAACTACAATGGTCGAGTTAGCTGAGTTTTTATCAAAGCATTTAAGCATCGGTTGAATATCGATGTTCCATATACTGAATAATGTTTTTAGGGGATTTTTTTAGTTTTTCATTCTGGAGAATGAACAAAATTTTGAAATACCCCGTTCTAGATTTTGTAAAACCATGAAAGTCCTTTAAAAGATTTAGTATTGAAATCGGAATTTTAAAAATTTCTGTATCCATGTTCCCAAGAGTTTAAAATTGAAGAATTGAATATTTGCTTTGATAACACATTTACGAGTACATATAGCTAGAATTGTTGATTTGTTTTCATATTAACGAGATAGAAGCTGTTTAAATAGAGTTCTTACATTTTGTGTGATAGTTTCCCAAGAAGGTAATTGATCCTTAAAATTGACCATCAAAATCAAATTAATGTGACCAGTAGATTGGTCCTGAAATGGTCTGATCTGTAAGTGCCTCAAGTAAATGAAACTATTTGATTTTTTCTGCCCCAAGTTAGGTTAATTTTAGGGTTTCTCAATCAATATGTAACTACATCCAGATGTTCAATCTCTGTTATTACTAATAGATCAGTTTATACCATTTTTGATTCTTTAGTATCAAATTATTCAACCGAATTAGCAATATATGCCACTCAATACTACATTTTGGAGTTTCGAGAGTTTCAAATCTTTTTAACCCATAAGTGAACTATTGAGGCTGATGTCCCGCTCAAAAAGCATATAATTATTTGATATGTAACTATTAATAATAACTATTTATGCATTTAGATTAAATTTTACTATCTTGCTATTTTTCTATTCACAATTGTAAAGAAGAATATTAACTATAATTTAATTGAATCATTGCATTTTTTAAGTACATTTTGAAGGTCCACATAAGGGTTAAATTGCCTGATATTTACAAATCATAACGAATTAGAGAAAACCTCTTGAAATTCATCAAATCGACAGATATATGGGACAAAACTTAAATATTGACCAGTTAACTGCGTTCGACGTGTATACATGTCAATCCAAATTTCTATTGCGGTGCAACAACAATAACCTTTTCAAGAATGAATTTTCAATTCTTTGTCGAATAAAAATCGTCCTCGTTTTTCGTAAAATTTATAAATATTAACCAGTTACCTGCGTTCGACGTGTATACTCGTCATTGCTTGATTTTAATTGCGCACTCTGTGGGGGATGTTTAAAACTAAATTCCGCAGTTAAGAGATTAAAGAAGAACATACATACATACCTATAATATCTAACATCTACATACTAGAAAATGGAAAATGAAAATTAGCTGATGATTTTAGTGATTATTTTAAAATCACAATGGTCGCCTATGTATTTTTGGTTGAATGATCCGCGATGAGGTCTCCAACATATTCAAAAGCCCTTCGTGCTTCGAAACCAGGATTCTTCTGAGGTCATTGCGATGCGCCGAGGTTAATTCGGATCTCTAGGTCGTAGTTTAATTCAATTTCAGTCTCTAGGGTTTGGCTTGTCTAAATCCTGGTCCTTGGCTCTGAATAGATATTTCAGGCTGTTCCTATTCAATATGACTGTCGCTCAACAGGTTACGCGAATGACTCTCAAACATGTCACTATTTTAACCCCTTGAAAATTTCAAGTTGAAATACCTCTTGAGTTCGTTTATGATGAACAGTGCACGAGCCTTGCCATAGCTTCCACATGTCTGCGAGAAGAAGGTATGCTCTTAATTTACGAATACTGCGAATGCCGAACTTCAGTGGGATATTTAAACATTCTTACAGATATTAAACAGTTTATGAGAAACTATGTTTTTTATCATTTGTTTTGTAATGTAACATATTGTTTATCCTTGAATTAATTTATCCAATCTGACTGAATTTAACTGCGTTAACTACCAAACTATTAAAAATTTGTTTAGCTACTTTCATTACTGAAATGTGTTCACACACATTTGGTTTCTGATACGTTAATACTTATACAATATTACTTGTAGATATTAGACAATTGCTTCAGATATTAACACAGAAATGTACATTTCTGATACATTGATGCTTTTTGTAATTTTATAGATCAGTACATATTGTTCTTTTGAGACCTTGATACATAATTTAGTTCTAAAATATTCATTATATTTTTAAAAAATCCTGTTCCGCATAGGGTTACTGGTTTCTGCAGATCACGAGTGCTTGCTTCCATAAATAGAGAATAATAGTCCATGTCGGTTCGGGCGACTATGGTGTGGATATCAAATGTCACGAATCCGAAATCGTGTCTGTATCGAGGTCTCAAGGTCCATGATCGTCTGCGTTCAGTCCCACGAGTCTGCTGTCGTCTGTTCCGATTTCCACGAGTGTAATGCCGCTGTATTTCGTCCCAGGTGTATAACATCAGCCAGTCTCACGTTCAAAGTGTCTGAGCTTTCTCTTCTCGAGATCGTAGCGACTTTTGCTTGTGCTCTATTGGATCCCTAGTGTTCGAAGATGTCTTGATCTATCCCGCAGCAAAATGCATTACACATGCACAGTGAGTCGCCTTAATATTCGTAGGAACACTGAGCAAGTTGCAAAAAGCGATTTTTACTATAATGTTAATTTTTACAAGACCTCCTTGTATATTCTGCACACTAAAAAACACTTGTACTGATCCCCTTGCCCTACAATTTATTTTAAGGTTTCAGTGATTAAAACTTTCTTTGTAGTTCGTAATTTCTTTAAAAAAGGAGAAAATTTATATCTATTGTATGCCTACATGTTCTTCAATAACTATATATTAACAAAACCAAAATAGAATTTCATCTCGGTTTAAAGGAAATTAATAACATACATATTTATTAGATTCTGTTGAACATCTTCATCACGAGTCTGACACGATATTGTAAGGCAAGGGGTTAAATAAAATGCAACCAGAATGTCCCTTGAGAAAGTGACTTGCAATGGTAGGCATCATAAACCCCGCGGCAACCCGCAAATCGGCATTTACGAAGTTATGGAAGTGGTGCCAATTAGGCGCAGCACCCACTCAGTTCGCCACATACGATCGGGGAATACGTAAACGGAACGCTAGCAATTATCAGGGCCATTAACGGAAACATCGTGGCACACGGTTAAGGAACCGCTAGTTCCCTCTTTCGATCTTCTATCCCCTCTTTAATTAGTCAATAAGTCGGAGATACAATTCAGCTCGAGACTAGCACTTGCCACGAGAAGCCAATCACGGAATCACTATCCAGGCTCGAGCATGGAGTGTCTAACCATTTTACTTCCTCTTCGGGTGCGAAAGTAGTGGTAATCGTGCGCGCACGGCCCCGATTTCTCGGGGTAGTTCGATCGGCGCACGTACACGTTTACAGAGAAGTACGAGAGCAACGTGGACTCCGCGATAAAACGGTCGGACCGTTACGAGAAGTTCTTTAGCCCGGGATTGCGATCTAACTTAAAATTAAATTGACCGTCCGATGATTCGGTGGACGGTGTTCACGTCTGCCGAGTGAGAGCCGACCAAGTCCACGCCACGGTTTCAAAACCCCCGACGCGTAGACGTGAGTGGAAAGTAAGAAACAGCCTAATGCAGTTTTGACCGGGGGGGTCTCTTTCGCGCCAGTTTATATAGCATCGCGTTAGTTAACAAGAATCCGCGAAGGAAGACATTGGCATTCGTTGAACGAATTCGTCTGAGTGCTGAAATGTTCTTAGATTTCTTCCTCATTATACAATTCTGTTCAAGAAGTTCGTTGAATCAGATCAATAAAAATCGGTCTTTTAATTTTCTTCAAAGTCAAAGATATTCAATTTTGTTATCAGGAGGGTGCAGCCGGATATGAGGAGGTCAAATATGCCCCTAAACCAAATTGATCTTACTTCACACCATTCGATAGGGCTCTTAAAGAAAACCCTCTGTATCATGTTCGAAGTTTCTACACCTACCACAAAGTCAATTGCAGGGCCAGTACAGTTTAATGAATCATGCTCTATTTCTACTGTTCTACTTGTCAATAGATTATCAAAAAATTCATGAACATTCTACCCAACGGCACGCGCGACCGTAAATTTTTTCCGAATTTTTGACTGCAAAATCGTTGTTTAAGAAATTCATTAAAATTGCTGTTCTATTTTAAGTTACAGCGAGGTGGCTTGTTCAATGAATGGACACTCAAGCTGCATACCTGTTGAATTACTATTCGCAAATTGCTGATAACTATTCGAAATACAAATTGCTTATCACAACAATACTCACTTTGAGTACGTAGGATGTTGTTTTAACAATTGTTAAACGAATTAATGTAGAATAGGTTGTCAAAAAGAAAGATCTTCTTAGCTACACATCTACGAGCATTCAATAGAATTAGTGCATAAATTTCAACACCAAGAGTGCATTATAAATGTTATTTTTTCGATTAATACGGATTATGTTCACGTCTACAGATTAATAACTCATTAATTCTCCTCACTACATGAGTTTGTTTGAGCCTCGTAGTTTACATATTCGTAACTGTGTAACACCTTGTCGAAACAACTGGAGTACAAATAAAGTTTGTATCTGCGGCAGGGATGGGCACGGGTGGGGCCCCTCAAACGCCTGCTTCTCCCACCAACCTCTCTTCCATGCAACGCGCGCTTTCGTCGCATAGGCTACGGGCGAATCGCGTTCTTTCTCCATGGTAACGGTGGAGCTGGTGGGAGGTAGTGGGCGCTGTGGTGTGGACAGTCTTGCCTCAATTCAGGCAAAAATGCCCATCCCTGATCTGCGGAATACTAAAAGTTACATGAATCGAAATTATCGAAATTGCATCACTAAATCGGAGTAAAGTGGCAATTAAAACAGAAAATTGCGTTCGCTTCCTGCTCACCAGGAATATATTTTTATTTCAACGTTTTACGACAGGCGTGGCATACATGTTGACGCATAATAATTACCAAACATACAGTAACGCAAACACGAAAAAGTCGTGTCCAACGAACACGTAATAAACGTTACACACTGCATCGACAGATCGTATTTTTTCACTTGATCTGGACAAGCAACATTGTTTGTATTACAGAATATTTTTTGTGCAAAAATTAATTCGGTTGCACAGACTGCCTATTTTAACATTTCGGAGTAAACTGATGTTTGGAAAAGCGAGGAGAAAATATTCCTGGTGTATAGAGATCGACACCAGAATTTTCGATCAAACATTAGAACATTACTCCACTTTAATCCTCATATTTTGTCATTGTTCCTCAGAATAAAAATTTACCTATTTTCTGTTTCTATGAACATTACTGAATGTATGTAGGTTAATGCTAGGTTTACAGAACATCAATATCGTCATTCAATAAATTACAATCAATTTCAGTACTCAATTGATTAAATGACTATGTGGCAGACTTGGGCAGTAATTAATTACATGATTATTTAATTACATCTTCAATTACATGTGCAACAGTGGACTATAATTACAATAAGAAAACGGTTAGATGGTCCAAAACATAAAAATTAGTGGTTTAAAAGAACAATTACACCGAAATAATTGTTAGACTCAATTACAATTTTGTGTAATCGTGTTAAGTAATTGCAATTACTCCTTTCACAATTACTGTAATTGTAATTACATGTAATTGTAATTTTATTCCTGCAATTTCAAATTACAGTAATTGGCAAGTAATTGTAATTGTAATTGAAATTACATTTGGCCCAACTCTGCTATATGGCACATTGGAGACACTAAATAGATTAACGTGCCTACAAAAAGTACCTTCAAAAATACGTTGTAAAAAAATGGTGAAATAAAGCAGTGAATGGTCCTAGACGTCATCAGTCTTTTTATAAGAATGGTTCGCCGTCCAAGCGTTCAGATAGAACGCATGTGCTGTATTTTCGGCTGGGAGTGTATCACTAGAACTACAGATAACTAGTCACTCGACAGTACTAAGCGAAAACGGATGAAATATTATCCCAGGATGATACGTGGAACTATTTCTGCGAAGCGTACGTTTATTAGAACGATTGAGCAACTACATAAATTGAATAATTTGAATATACCTTTAGCAGCCTGTATTATTATACAGTCCACGTTCGTAGGGGTTAAATCCATTTCATTGGCCGGTCCGCGGACGGTCATTTATCAAAGCGTGTTTGCTCCGCGGTCTTATCAGATTTCAGGCCTATTCGTTCGCGAACAGCTGTATAAGGTTACACAGCGTTCAAAGTAACGAGTGTGTGGGTGAAGAAGAAGAAATCATTCTTGCTGGCTGTCGTCTAATTAGTAATTACCTCGAGTCACTGTCTAAACAACTCACCGGAAAATCAGCAGCAAACGTTTGTATTCAAGCCTGACAAATCCCATTCAAATGGGATTCCGCGCGAGGATTCGAGCCCTATTCCTCCCGCTGGAATCGGCCGCAATCATTCTAGCCGTTTCGCGAGGATTTACACTCGAGAGAAAGGGAGAGAGAGGATCCACGATGGACCCAGCCGTCGCGAAATGTTTTCGAGTTCAAAGGATCTCGGCCGAATATAATACCGGCAACTCGTTTCCCTCCCAATGAACATTTGTCTGTTAATGGGCGCCGGGTCCTCGCCTTTATGACTAGTTTGTAAGCACTCTGCGGGTAGCCTTTGTTAACCGACAGGGTGGTACGTGTTCTTGCGCGCGGATTCTGCGGCTTACGGATTCGTCACCGTGCTTACATTCACAGGGAGAGTTCTTTCAACCGGGAACGCAGTATCTCGAGCTGTTTAAAAGGTTGATCCGCCGCCTCCGTAGCCTTTTGTGCATCTCTTCCGTTTGTCGTTCGTTCCTTCCCCCCCGCCACTCTCGCACTCTCACTCTGTCTCTCCGCCAGCCCTCTGTTTCCATTTCTACTCGTCGGATGTTTCAACCGATGTAAACCCGCGTCTGCGAGCCAGGTAAAACACCGTGTAAGCAAATTTTCAAGCACCGTATCACCCCGTTAAACGCAGGTCATCCGTGTTCTTCACTCGTTTATTGGGTGAGTGCGCAAGTTCGTGCCCGATTTAAAGATAAAACTCGAGCGGTTACAAATTCAAGTAAACAGTTTTATCAAGGATGTAGCCATTACTAGTTAGTGGATTCCTTTAGAAAAAAACAGCGTGGTATTTCTTCAAAGAAAGTCTCGATAGCAGTGATCTGAAGCAGTGGCTGCTGGAGGATTTTCCAGATGAACTTTTCTAGTCCTCAAAAAAATTAGTCTATACGATTGTACTCTCCATACCGAACAATTTTTGTGAACAAATTTTTTTCGTAACTTCAGTACGTCACAAGATATTTCCGTTATCAAATAAACGAAGCACCCTGTATGTATAGTCGTTGTCGATGGTCAGGATCGCAGTATATCACTTGCATTCGAGGGGAATGCAAATGGTCTTCGTAATCCGAGAGTTTTGTGGCTAAGACTCGAGTAGCCAGTCCTAATTGTTCTAATACGAGTTAGAGTAACTTCGTCTTTTCTATTAGGCGATGGGAGTTTAACTTCTTCGAGAACACTGGATCTTAGACTACGTAATTTTGGTGGGGCACCATTCATCCATATGTAATTCGAGAAATGAATAATCACAAGTACATGGTACACATTTAATGTCCGCATTCTTACTTTATATTCATGAATAATCGTCATTATTTGTATGTACATATGCTATACACAAAACAACGTTTGTAGAAACACCTTTTTAATAGCGTCAATCCCTCATGAGATATTCCACCATTCATGTAACACCTTGTGTGACACACAACAAATTCTTTTCTACAACATACTGCTCGTTGCTATAGAAACGATAAGAACACTACTGTTTTCAATAAAAATTATTAAGTAATAGTTAGTTAGCCTATTGGGAAAGAATACCGATGTAGGTACTAATTGTAGGAAGTAAAAAGACCAATCTATATAAATTACACACAATAATTTAACGTACCGAAGCGTAGCTAAAGTATAGAAACAGTGCATTAAATTATTACTAAAACATAAGTATTATAATATTAATAACTAGTGCTATCACACTGTTACGTTTAATTATATTTCCTTAATTATTCGTGAACGATCGTGTCTCGCTAATTTTGTATTCCACCATTTATTAATTACGTTGTGTTTCTATTATAGTTTAAATATGTTTGATAACAGAGATCGTTCCGGATTCAAATATTCTGCTGTACGTGAAATTTCATAAAATTCATTAACATTTTTTCATAAATCATTCTTATAGAAACTTTGTTTACTCTAAGCCAATCTACGCGGACATAGGCATATAATTAGGTCACATGCATTTTCGCTATTGGTTCAGTGGGTTAAAACTATTTTTAATCCGGGTCATGAACAGAATGTGGTGACGCGACAGCAGGCATTGAATTGGCGTAGACACTCAGCATTCATCTATTAACATGACATAACATATTAATGCGATACATTGTGACTTTTGAACTGTTAATATAAAATTTTATCTATTAAGATAATACAATAACAACTTTCATATTATTGATATTAGTGTACTTAATACTTAAATTTCTTAACATCAATAAAAACTACATAATTAACAAACCTACTATATAAATACAAAAATACTATATAAATATAATTAAACAATTTTCATAGTCTGTTACCTTCTGAATTCTCTACAGTTCTTCTGCTGCTATCAGAATCGGTACTAATTGCAGTTCCTTTCCTCGACTGCATCGCTTCATCTAATCTAAAATCGTTTTCCCGATATTGATTTTCTATTTTTTCTGTGTGTTTGCAGAATTTCGCCCAATCTTCGATCGTAACGCTTTTAATGGCACTCATCGTCAGTGTCTTCAAGACCGCAGACGATAGTGTTCCGGTATTATTTTCGCGGATTATTCTTTTTATTTTCGCCCACGCTAATTCCATAGGGTTCAGGTTGCTCATATATGGCGGCAATCTTAAAACGTTGTGCCCTCTTAATCTTATTAGTTCGTCCGTCTTAAATGTTCTAACTGCGCTTTTATTTTCTTGAATAATTTCATTGAGTCTAGATTTTGTCATATTCTCCGTGTGAGGAATTTCATTTTCCGCCAGCCACCTAATCATAACTTCTTTCTTCGATTCTTTCGACGGTGGTTTATTTTCTTGCGCCGAATGGAATGGTGCATTATCCATAACAATTACCGACTGTGGGGGAATATTGGGTAATAACTTTTCCGAAAGCCATTTTTTCGAAGTTAATAGCATTCATTTGTCCATGATAATCGCCCGTCGTAGATTTGGCTTTGAATATTAGCTCTGCTCCTTCTATAAACCCCGATTGCCCTCCAGCATGAACAATGATATATCTATGGCAGGAACTTGTGCTTTTCTGTATGCCTTTAATATCCTTGCTCTGCCAGCACTTTGGGAAAACTGTAGTGTTCTCGACCCAGGTTTCATCAACATATACGATATTTCTTCTTTCTTGTCTATAGTAGTCCAAAGCTTTCAAATATTTCGATCGCCATGCAACAATGGTGGGTTTCTCCATTAATATCTTATGCACGCTCTGCGATTTCTTCCATTTGGAACTCATGCTTTTCAATACTCGATGTAAACTGGCGCTCGTAAAGGTATCTTCTGCCTGATCGCCACTAATAATTTCTTGGCAGTCGGCGCTATCTTTTTCTCTGTGTAGAATTCGCAAATGATTTGGCGAATGACTTCTTTATCTTCTTCCGCGCAGTGAAATTTTCTTGACGATTCTTTTCTGCAAGGTCGCGTTTCTCCAGCCGTGGATGAGCTTTGCTCATCGCTAAATGCTTTGCTCGCCTTCCTAATTCTGTGGATTGTTCTCGTGGACAAACCAGTATAATCACTGGCTCGAAGTGTCGACTGTTGCACCGAGTACTGAATACGTTGGACGCGTGCCTCTTCATTGCACCTTTTTATTACACGCCTGGCCATATTGCGAGCCTCGCTGCGCACCACTTGCCCTTTCTTGCGGGTTCTCCTAATGTTTTATATTATTTCGCCCAGCATCGCCCACCCGTAATTTTGGATTAAATGTCGTACTTCCATGAAAGATTGATCACTAAGGTTATTTGCAATAACTTTTTCCTTGACGAAAATTGTCTCCGCGGCTTCGTTAAGGAGTTATTAATAAACAATGCGGATCAATCAGCGCCACGTTCAGCAGGACCGGCCAGCTGGAAGTAGCGCGCTCTTATTGGTCCGTGTTTTTCGTTAATAACTTTTTAACTGTGAAGAACATGTTCGCAAAGGAAAGAGTTATTTCACATTACCTTGGGAATCACTCTTTTCAAGGAAATACATTTTTGGGTCACCCGCATTGTCTAACATTATTAAAAATGTACGTTGCGAAAGAAACTTTTGAGACGACTTAATATTAAAACAAAAGAAGCGTAGGCAGAAATTGGCAACTGAATAAAGTTGTAGTTACACATGAATAAATGGTGGGTAGTATTGTTATACCAGTAACCACCATTATCGGATCAGGGAATATCTGGGATAATAGTGGGGGAAATACTGTACGTAGTCAGAATCTGAGTGGTGTCACGTAGGGATCCTATCACGATCCCACTGAACGGATCGTGATGCCACTAGATATCCCCACTATCGGTATTGCATGGCCGATTCTCGGCACAAACGTTATTGCACTTACCCCACATTATACAAGGTGTGGTCTCCCGCATGGTATAAATAAGTCGAAGTCCAGCCACACCCTGTTTACATAAAAAAACTATGCACTATAAATATTAAAGTAAAAACACAGGACACACTAAGAACTGATAATATTTTGGAATATAATGCAGCAGAGTTTCTAAATAAATTTAATACATCAACGATAACATATAATTAGTACACAAATATCCATCGAATTGTGTAATGTTTGATCCCATTTAAATCAGAGAAATGCCAAATATATGTTGATAAAAATTTCATATCTGTATTAATATATTTTTCCATAGCGTATATGTGATTTTTGCACTGTCTTTGTAGAAATGAAAGTGATCTTCAATTTTTTAAATGGAATGCTATACATATATCTGTGGTTGTCAGAAAGAACGCTGCATATCACATACTTTCACTTTCGAGACATTGCCGTTTAAAGTTTTGATCACTATTGCTTTGACTTAGGACGTTGGTTAAATTGCATTGTTTTCTGAGCCTTTCGAATGTGTTTTCATGACTTTTTTCTGGGTAAATACGTAAATCCTATGCTCTAAAGCTCAATTAATGCATAAACTCAAATTTTTGAGAGAAATTTTTTTTTAAACTTAAAATTTTTAATGAGACAAATTCATTCGTATACGGCACAATGGGCTTCAAGGTCCTACAAGGTCAAAAATGGAAGAAACGTCCTCCAATTGTCAACCGCACATTATTTAAAAAATGAAAACTGAATACGTTCAATGTAAGAAAGCATAATCTTGCTCAAACAAATGGTTGCGAAAGTAAACGTTTGTTTGATGAAACAAAAATCACGTTGTTGAAGAAAGTTCTTATAGAAATTTCGTCCACTGTCCTTTTAATGGCGACGTGTGCTCGCGAGCAACCGTTCCGACGGAAACATTTCTCCGGTGGTCCGAAAAATGTATCAGCCAGCCGTGTAATGCACCGAGAGGAGACCACCAGCAGTGAGTTTTGTATTCCGTCGTGTACGCAGCTCGCCTTCGTAATTCGAATACATCATTTTCCGCGGTGATAACGTTGCTACGGGGGATAATCTCAGCCACCCGGTGCCCGGGAAACTTTTAACGCAGCCGGAAGCCGGAAGAACAAGCCATCGCGCGTCTTCGTTTTGCTCCACGTCCGACCCGCGCTCCCACAAATTATTAGCTCCATGCATATGAAATGACGGATTTTTTTAGTGACACTTTATATTCTATTGGATTCCCAACGAGTTTTATTAGTCGCGGCGGCCGCGTCGAGACGCGATTACCGCGGTGGCCATTATTTCCACAATACACTGGGTACATTTATAACAATTGAAACGATTGATTACACTGACCATTTTGTGGCTCGGTGATCGGAAAAAGTTTTTGCAACAACAATGGTTGACTATAAACAAATCCGAAAGATATATAACAGGACTACCAGGGACGCAGTCTCTACAAAATACAAAAGGTTGCGTTACGACTGGTCCATTTATGGTAGCCAAAACGCAGGACAAATAGGTGGTAGTCATTTAACGTTTTTGTTGGAATAACAGTAGCCAGCAATAAACAAATCCGAAAATTTTTAAATTGGACGACCGGGGAAGCATTATCTACAAAATGCAAAAGGTTGCACTGCGGCTGGTTCATCCATTCTAGGAAAAACGCTGGATATAAATAAAGTAGCTGAACAACATGTTTTTCACATGTGGGGATATTCTTTTACGTATATTATAATCCATTAAAAATTTTACCAGCACTTAAATCTCAAATTCTCTAATTCAAATTTGAAAATAAACTAAAACTTCAAATAATTCAGTAGGGAGACCATACAATTAGTTGCGTATAATATTCAAATTTCCTACATTCAATTTGCCTAATTACACTAAGTATTAAAGGAAATAATGTCTCGCTGAAACTATAGAACAAGTTGTGACTCACTAATAAATTTCATTAACAAAATTATTCTTCATTTTCTACGTGGAAGGATAAATCGATTCAATTGGTTAAATCAGATGCACGCGGTGAATTTTATGCTAAAATGATATACATCTGTAATTGCATAATATTAAACGGTTACAATCATACACCCACTTATTACTTTTATACACCCGCAAAGACTTTAATCAGCGAGATCCTCTCATTGAAATTCATTTTCATTGTGCTGAAAGCTATTCAAATTTGTCTCGGATATAATACTATTTAACAAAGTTTCAACGACATTAATTAATTACCTTAATTCGTAATTATGACGATGACTCGTAATAAAACAAACGAACTTCTGTACGCGGAAATGACTGGACCGTGAGAACTTTGAAAAAAGTAATCTACCTAAAAAGTTTATTTTGTTTTGAGCAATGTCGGAAATTGAGAACATTGTTTGCTTTCGACGTGAATATGTTACTTCAGAATACACGAGGTCTTAAAAATGTTGTGAATAAACTTCGAGAGAGCATGAAACACAGTGCCCGGCAAACTAAACAATGAGCTTAATAAACATTCTTAGAAATGTCACTGATTGTAGAGTTACGAGACTTTGTACGAACTAATAACTGCAGAAGTAAAACACAAAATTTAATAGAATTTGATATGTTTTATGTAAGTTTTAGTTTATTAACAACATTAATAAGGGGAGAAATTTTCTTGCAAATACAATTTTGAAAAGTATGTGAAAGTGTAAATTTATTATAGTTAAAGTCATTTATTCCAAATTGGTAACTGCAAATTAATTACACCTGAGAAATTAATGATCAGTGAAACCAATTATTATAGAGGCTTTTTTGTTTGTTTCAATAAGCGAAAATGCTTTTGAACCATTACCCCGATCTCCTCTCAATTTTTTGTATCCACACTGTTGTTTGTCAATTAACTAATTAATTCATTTAAATTAATATTAAACTCGTACACGGTGTACATACGTATGTACATACTGCCCATTTTCAATAACTAAATAAGAAGTTACTACATATTACTCTTTCAAAGTCTATTTTGTATTAGTTACATATTAAAACGTGACATCCCATTTATCGTCACCAAAATTACAACGAACAGGAGATATACTACCGACTCTCAATATTTTAAATACCTGTCGGCATGTTTCTTTCATTTTATAAAATGATCAATTTATTTCTAGATGCTTGATACCATCATTTTTATATAATAACATTTTTAATTAAACTCAACAATTTAATCTACATTTTACTAAATTCGACAATTTCACATTCCCTTCATAAAATGTGAAAAAAACAGAACGAAGAGATATCACAGATTCCACGGATATCACGGTCCGCGTTATGGCTTTGACTAACAGCGTCCATAAAGCGAGTTTAATTTTCTTTACAAAAATGTACGACCGCGGTTGTCACAGAGCGTGCGATACCGACGGAGAACATGTTAAATTTTTTCCGTAAACAATCGTATCTTTCAATTCGTAGTGTAATTCGAAACTGCCAGCCGCCGATGTATCTATTAAACGCGATATGGTTGATATATTTTTTTATATAGGGATAAAAACAATTTGAAACGCACTTGAACGAGGCCGATGTTCGTATCCGCAGGTTGCTCATTCATTCAGAAATTCGAGATGAAAATGATAACGATCGATCGTGACGAGAGTTTTAAGCGACGACCGATCTCTGCGGACGACGCTCTCAGACGTCATTTTCCGCGGCTGATAGAGCTAAACGCGAGCACACGCGTCCGTGTCACTCAATTCCACCGGGATCCCTTGATTTCGATCTCCCGTTACGTCCGCGCCGTTGTCGCATATTACGATTTATAATTGCTTCTCGAATAACGACAGCAGAGACTCGAGCTCCAAGGAAACTGTTCCTCCGGCATACAAAATTCAGGGTTGATACACTCCGCGACATATTCTTTAACTGTCGCATCGGTGACAATTCTAGAAGAGGTGCTACATAATCGTAATTATATCGTGTTTGGTATCATTCTAATCAGACAACCGAAACGAATACGATGGTGATAGTTTCATAAAAGAAGAATCAAAACATAGAAGAAGTTACAATCTTTTGCTTCGCTAGCATTAGCGTGAGACTCACCGATACTCCACCCCTTGCTGACTCGGTCGTAGAACGTGTTTATCGCCTGACGGGTTCTAACACATTTGCGACAGTTACGGAGATATTATTGTATAAGACAGAATACTGGGTGTTTCCGAAATCATGAAACTAGCAGGTGGACGGTGATTCCATATGAACATATTTATACATGTTTAGGGTTGCTTGGAACACCGACGTTCCACGGTGCATTAGCTTCGTCTTTCTCATTTCTGATAATTGCATGAACAACGGACTTTGCGCTCCTGCGTTCTTAATACTGTTCGGCCGCCGAGGAAAAAAGAGAAAAGTTGTCGCCTGCAATATTGCGTTCGCGCCCGCACGCAAGTGGTTTTAAAAGGTGCCTACAAAGCGAGAATGGTAGGAGGAAGCTTTAATATCTCCGATGAAAATTACATTTCCGCCGCGGGTAAAGGCTACGTCCGGAATTCGATCAACCGTTTGGAGTTAATGGTTGTCGGCTACACGAGGTTCCATCGATCACTATCCGTTCATTACCTTTTGATATGATTATTCTGTTTGCAATACTTGCCTCCCGTTAAACGATACATACGATACGATCGTGCATAAGTATTGGGACACTTGTTGGAATCTGATCGAGAACTTTTTACCTGTCGAGCTGTCGATGGAAAACTTGTTTCGTTCAGTCAAATCGATTAACCACCATTCCAGTTTTTTTTTCACATTTTACTGCCAAAGCACTTAATTGATATTTAACATTTTTTAAATATTACCGTAGCACCATCGAATGACAAAGGCTAAAGAACTTTTAAAAATTGATATACTACTTTTCATCTTGTGAAGTTAATCGATTTGGCAAATTAGCGGTACCTGTTGTATCGTAGGAAAAATAACATTTGTAAAAAAATATATAAGATTTTACATGTCTCTTAAATCTTTTCTTTGCATTAAACTGCAAGGAAGTAAATTCATTATTATTAAAGTTATTATTATTATAAATGTATTTTTGCATTGCGTTTGAAGAAAAATCTAAATGAATTCTGTTTTCTATTTGTACTAGGTGAACTTTATTACACGCTTTTTTTAATCAAAATATAAATAAAACATTAAATCCCTTGGACCTTACCCGTGCATTCACGGGAATTTCACTGAACCATGGAGGGTTAATGGGTTAGGGCACCTGTGACGGGTCAATACAGTATGAAACTATGAAAACGGTGAACACGGGATTGACGTGAGGCTTTTCGTATTATTTAACTACAATATAAACTGCAAAATGTGGTTGGTATATTTGAAAAAATTTGTTATTCATCGCCGAGTTCGCGCAAAATCTTTTTCATAAACTAATTTTCATAAATTTTTTCGTAAATCACAATGAATGTTCTTGCGTAAAATTATTAATGATAAAAAACTTGCGATCATTGTAACCATGTACAAAATCGTACGCTAAGAGGTTAACATGCTTTATTGAAAACAGTAGTGTTCTTATAGGAAGTTCACCCAGTGAATCAGCCACAGTGAGCAATACACATCTTGCGAACACCGGTGTGAAATTAATTCCAGCGTAGAAATGTTAATTCTCCGCACCTTTCATTCGTACCCTGCCATGAATGTGTATTTGCATATTTCATACCTTCGGGATGCAGCACTTCGTACATTTTCATACGGCCCGCAGTATGACCACATTAGATCGCGGAGAATTTTAGTTCCCCGCTTATTGCACCGTCGACTTGCAACGGCGAACACTCATTTCTCAGAACCTGATAACACTACGCGTGTACGTACTTTTTCGACACCTTTCGCGCGTCTGATGAATCGCAGAGCCGCTTCTGCCTACGGAAGGACCTCCTAATCATCTGGATCAAACGTCTCCAGCGCGTTCTACGGAAAAAATTACACAAGAATGTCAGACACACGCGAGCCCAGACCATTTGCAGAAACATACATGCAGAACATCTATAAGAAACGCTGTATCTGCCCTTGCAGTTTTAATTGTTGAATGTTAAACGGATTAGTAGACTGCGGATTTTATGCATTCATGACAAACACGCTTCGGTGCAATTCAATTCCCAAAATGGACCTCCAAAATGTGCTCCAAAAATGCAATGATCCAATTAAATTATACTTACTAATCTCTATCGAAATGGTAAATAAAAACGTAGTGAAATAGTAAGATTTCTTTTAAATCAAAGGTGGGTCGTCTGCTTCATACAGACAATTTTTATTTTGTATAAAGATCCTCAATCTACTAGTAGACAGCGGATTTCATAATAAATTCAAATTACAATTGTGGAAAAATTCAAAAATATTCAATGATGTTATTCTATTAAAATTATTAAGAGAAGAAGTGATGTAGAAATTCTTGTGCATGAAGATGCGCAGTCTACTGATTAGGAATATTCTATTCTAGTAAGATTCCTTAAGAGACTTTTCTAGCTGATTATTATTCGAATCGCAATCTTTTTCTATTTGCTCAGAGTTTAACATTGCACGCGCGAGGCACACTTACGAAATGGTTTGTGCAAATCGAAGTAAATCCTCGTTGTCGCAGAGGATGCTACTTGTGTTCTATGATTCACCGTGTGCAATACAATATGTGTCATTCCAGTCAATTGTTATCTGTCGTTATCTTGCTAGAAGCCATGGTAATTCTTTCTATTGCGATATCATAGCTTTAGAACCGTTCGCTTTCTCGAATAATATAAACCAACGTTTTTAACGAATTTTGCAAAACCATTTTATACTTTTTCTTAACACCTTGCGCTGGAATGGCATAACCACACACGTCGATAGGTTATTTCCCGGAGTTCGAAATGACGTGCCACGCACGTCGAACATTTGTCTTCTTAGAATTTTCAATTTTCTTATTCCTTTTGTCTTTCCTTAAGAAAATCTTTTACTATGCAAGTAAGATATTGTTTAATACTAAGAACATGTTTATTTTCGTTCCAGGAACGTATCTGTTTTGAATGCACACGAAAATTTATTGTTAAGCTTACACAAAAATGATAAGTTAAATAATAGATCTCTAGGTACGTTCTATTTAATCTAGATTTTTAAGGCACTACGCAGGAGAAGTAGGTTACGCCTGTTTTATCTATTTGATGAACCAGAGAGCGAAAAAATCAATATTGACGAATCAATCTCTCCTTGAACAGTAGTAATTGTTGTCGATTTTTATCCAATTCTTTTTTTTGACATTTATCCAAATTTTCTCATTTATAATCATTTTTCTCTGGCCCCGTAATGAATTCCATATCAAATGGCTCAATCGAGTTCTTTGTCTGAAGCGTTAGTTGATATTGAAAATTTGTAAATCATATGATTTTTAGTTTAATCAATTCAATTTCATAGCATTACGTGCAGCCACACTTTGCATTGTCTATTTTTTACTCTTGTTACAACAATGTTTGTGAACATGATAAGAAGACTTCGACAAAGACTAGCTTCTCTTGTCGAGTTCAATATAAATCTCTAAACATGTGTATCTGATAAAATCCCACAGAGATATATCTGATACAACAAATATTGCAGGAATGATTCCGGGAAAATGACTGCCACGTGCCTCTACGTTCAGATACCTATGTCAATGTTTCAGCAAATACTATTTAAATAGCGTACAATAAGATGTGCATATTGATTTTCCACAGAAGCATAATGTACAAGAGAAATATTTGAGCTCTTCTGGATGTTCCACTAGTTCAAAGACAAATCCACTTACAGAACAAATGTACCCTTAACTTTTGTTCGAAACATTTCCTCGTGGAGACTAAACTTTAAGTCACCCTGTACATTCGTCAGAGACGTTCCTTTCCGTTTTTATTTGAGAATACGCTGATAGAAAGTGTTCGGTGAGTTGTCAATCGTCTTGTAGACTTAGTTTCCCAAACAGTTTTCGAGTGTAAATTCCGAGCCACTGCTCGACGCACGGGAAGAAAATCTACTGAAAATCGGTTGTCGTGGTTCGAAGTCGGTTCAACGTTATCGCGTCGCGCTGGAAAACGTTCCACAGTCGATCGATCTTAAAACGGAACGATAAAATGTCACTCACTTTGGTTTTTTTGAGCATCCATCCGTCCACGTTGCTCGGCCCGGGCTGAATCGACGAAGAATCACATTGCTCCGACTGCCTTTCGATCTCCTCTGTTCGCTGCTGCTTCTGTTCTGTCACTTCCGGTTGTCTCTTATCCATCTTGCTCTGTTCTCCACGTTTCTTTGATCGATTTTCACTCACTGTGTTTCGCACTTGTTTCGGCGGCATGCCCACTCTTTGGATACCTAGCTCGCACTGACCACCTACGGAAAAGCATACGTTTCTGTACTATCTTATCAAAGCGTTGATAAGATGTCGAAAATCAGTATCGATGATACATCCGTCTCTTCTGCAGGTTCACACTTGTGGTCACTCGGACATGTTGTGAACGCAACAATAGAATAGTGTAAATAGTTTCTATTGTGGCGTGGCTACAGATAAAGTGGTTGCTGATGAATATAAATGGTGCTTAAGGTATGTCCACAAAATTTTAGTTGATGTTGCAAAACGCGCCGAATTTTACCGAATAAAAGAAGACAACAGAAGGCGACAAAAAATCGTTCGATGTTGATTCAGTGTGGACATACCTTTAGTTTTTAGTTAATGATTTCTTCGTATCGGGGTTCGGAAGACTTTTAATTAATTCTTGTATTAAAGAATGTGACAGCACAAAAGTGTACCGACATAACTGTAGATTGCAGATACACGTGCAAAGTTAATTATAATGAACAGAATGTTCTGTAGTTATAACGATAAATTCCAGGGGATTTAAAATTTTAATATCGTATAGGCACAGTGTTATCTTAACACATTGGCGTCGGACGACGTCCAAGTGCGTTATTGAAAGTTTTTCCTTGAGTACGGTTGACCTGAAATCACGTCACTGCTTTTTTTACTTATCCGACTCAAAATGTCGTAAGAAGTTGATCTATGATTTTTTGTTGCGGAGCTCCCATTAAATATATTAGTTATTATTCTGAAAAGTGACACGTTAATGGTTCAGAGTTTTCATCCGCGGGGATACAGGAATTTTTAACGAAGGAATTTCTTTTTTTGTCGTATAAGAGCGCTTGACGTTGAAGAGAAATTCTCAGGACGATATTGGAATGTCGTTTCAGTTTCGTGGCATTCGAGTAGGTTATTGTGACGGCAAGACGGTATTGTGATCAAGTCGGATCGCTGAAGATGCGCTATTGATACGCAGATAGCATCGATTCTCTTTATGAAATTTTCCTGATATAGTCGCTTCAATATTGTCACTTCGACAACTGCTAACACTAGCATCAACGTTCACCGACAACAGTGTAAAATGTTTGCTCGTAATTTCGGTAGAGTCTCGAACTCGGTCGTGCGCGAAATGCAACTTAAGCAAAACATTGAAAATTACGTCATATCATTACGTCTTGTATGAACAAAAGTTCGTAGCGTTTTTAAATTGAAATTCAGACATAAATTAATTGTTTTCATTATGTTCTATTGACTTATCATGTTATTGAGTAAACCTATGAATAAATATCTCAATTTTATCTTTGAATTGTAATTTAAAAACTGTAGAAAGAATTGTTCTACATATGAAAGAGCAGAGTCGTCAGATTAAGACTTGTGTCCCTACTCTAGCTTCCCCTTCTACGACGCAGAGGACTGGCAGAGAGATGGAGTAACTTTTCCCCTTCATTAGAGAATGCTGCCTCTCATCATCTGGCGACTCTGCGAAAGAGTAGCTGAATCGGTCACAAAATTGTTGAATTTTGCATCGTTCACATGCAACTGTTACCTTAAATTAAACTAAGGACCTCGAAGACGGTCTTTCTCGAGGTTTTTTCGCGGCCCAGGAGGAAAACGAAAAGAATGCTCTGAAGTACGGCATCTGAAACGGAAAATCCTCCTTAATCGACTGGGTTATGCGGACGCAGCTGTGCACTTTATGCGGTTTCTTGTTGCATTTTCAGCCGGTGGGATCGCGGACCGTCTTGAACAACTGGATCGAAATGGTGGTGTGTTATTATTCGGATCACTCCGCGCTCGAGTGGCTGCACGGTTTTCGAATAATAAGAAAACCGCCGGAAGTCAGCGATATTTTACGCAGGCGACCTGCCTGCGGATAATGCCGACAAGATTTATGGACATCGCGCATCCGGTCTCTCTATTCCACTCTCATAATCTCTGCCCTTGCCACGAGGCAGTCAAAGAAAGATCGATTATCATAACAACGGTATAAATTCCCGACGACGTATGATGATTACTATGATAACCCATTCTCGACCGGGTCCTATCCAGTGAACATCTTAGATACAGCGAAAAGAGCCTACCGCCATTATGATCCAGCTATAACAGGTTCATTTGCCATAGTAATCTAGATTGCGAATTTCATACATTTATGCCAAAAATAAGTAAGTGAAACACGAAGTAGAAGGAATATCAAATAAATGTAACAATACTGGTGCATTATTTACAACATATTAAAATTATTGAGAGATAAAAAATGTTCTATATGAAAGAGAAAATTCATGTTTATTGCATACCGACGTTTAGTCTAATGGCCCAATATGGATAACAGAAGATAAAATTGTATTTTGATTCAGAAAAAATGAAAAACATAGATGTTTGACAACGAGTCGAACGAGTCAAACTTAACGCTTTTTATGGCAGTCATAGTTATGTAGATCCATTCAAATCCTCGCGTATCAATTTCGTTTTATATCATTTCATATTATTACAAGTAACGGAAATATTCAAGGTGGACAAAGTAATTGCCTCACCCTGTATATCATAATTTAGTCGATTAACTATTTAAATGAGATAATTAGCGAAATGGATGATATGTCTTGACGAACACCCTAATAATATGAGCAGCCACTGTACAAAGAGTTCAAATCCGGTGTGACAACGATTACGAAAGTGTAAAGGGTTGACGAAAGAAAGAATTCAATTGAAGCGGAATGAGGCGTGTTCACTGTCGCGAGCGCGGCTCGCGTGTCGGTGTAACGTTTTTGCGGGGGATAGCCGATGTCGCAAACTAATTAAAGTTCCTCTTCCTTTTTCGTTCATTTGCAGACTTACAACATGGACGCCCAAGTTGGAGAGTCTTCGGCATGTGCCACGGCGCTGCTCTGTGGAGTTAAAGCCAATTACGAGACTGTTGGCTTGGACTCGTCCGCACGCTTTGAGAACTGTTACTCTAGTTTTGATGCCCGTGTACCGTCTCTTATCAATTGGGCGCAGGAGCAGGGTAAGTAAATACGCGTCTAAGGACATCAACAACTAATACAAACGATTATGGGCTATCGATTTTCGTTAAGTCCCTTTGGATTCGAACTTCATTACGGACGTTGCACCGGTGACGAGACCGTTCAGAACAAAGCATGCCGTGTAAACCACAGCATTGTATACGAGTATTGTCATATTATTAGATGCGAAAAATTAATTCTTTTCGATTTTGGGATAATATACAAAAACTTAGAAATATTTACTAGAAATATTCACTCTTTTATGAAGAAATTGGCTGAGTGTTAAATGAAATAGTAAAAGATTAGAACGATCTAACAATATTGGTACGTTGCTTTCAATGTATCAAAATCATTAAGGGGCGATATTCCTGCTTCTCATAAAGGTTCGCTATTTATTAATGACTTTATGCTAAGTCAAAGGCACCGTTTGTACAGGGGACGCCATCTAATTTCTTAAACAATTACTCTGGGTTGTTTCATTGTGTGTATGTATCGCCAACTGGTTTGAAACGCGTGTTTGTTATAATGTAACGATTTCAACAAGCGGTAATTGAACATGAGTGATGCGAATATTACAATTACAATATTACATATACAACAACGCTCAGAATAAAGGAGCTAAATAGGAAAATAATTAAACATTACTACTTGTTGAAACAAGCAGTTACGACAAAAATAAAAGACACAATATCAACGATTCCTAATAAGCCTACTAAAAATATTAAAAATACTATCTTTATACTCCTACTCGAACCACGAAAAAATAAATGCATTAGTAGAATTTAAAAATATTCTTATATTATATTCAATTTATTAATCCTGTTACCGAAGGATTTTTTCATTCAACTCCTGCTGCTGTAATTGAAAATTTATATTCTGCATAAAAATCTGCAATCCAGTTATAGGAATCACTGTAATCCTATTAAGAAAGTAAATTAATTTTTATTTAGCTCCTGTTTGCTGCAGTTGCGGTAGAAAATGTTTATTTACCACAACAATCCACAGTTTAGTTACGAGAACCACTATTTGCAGGAGCTCCATAACAGTTGGCTGTTATCACTGTGACATTTTTCCTCGTGAGCAGCATCTATTTTCGAAGAACACGATTTCTAGTGTAGCGAAACAGGGGAATATGTTGCAACAAATAGAAAATGCGAACGACGTTGTTCGAGTTCGAAAGTCCGGCAGAATTAATGGCAACGTGCCATACCGTTCTTCAATTAAGTCGCTAGTAAAACGTCGTCATAAAGTCGAATCGACACTGTCAACGTGCAACGTAGCCTCAGTTTACTAATTGTCTGCGTAGCGAGTTACGATTTGGATTAGGACGGCAACGTGAAAGGATAATAGAGGCACCAAACGCAATGATTGGTAATTCAATGCGGGAATCGCGAGCTGTTTTGTCATCCTCTAAGCAAATTCTGATGCTTATTCGGGTAGTCAATAGTTCTCTCACATCTTCTGCGTGCGCATTTCGAGCTCGTATTTCTCGAAACAGGCACATAATTCTACAGAACGATTTCCATAGGACGTATTACACGATTCTATTAGATCGTAAATTAAGTTCTCGCGCTGTTCTACTATTTCAAACTTACGGAAAAGAATTTACAGTCAAATATGCAAGAACTTGAGTTACAACTCAGTAATTAAAATTTCGAGATGTTACGGGCATAACTCGTAATATCTTACGATGATCGGGCTTGTTTACGTTTTCGGCCAAAATTTTTGGAAAGTAAATCGTAGGTTAAGGGGTTAAAGAAGATATTCTGGGGTTCACACTTCAGTGAGACACTCTGTAGACAGAATTATCATAGACACGACTGCGCAACATCCTTTTCTCTTAATACTGTTGTCATTATGAGTGTAAAATTTCGCTCGCGAAGACCAACGGATACGTAATTCTGGAGAACTGGTGTTTTTCCTAGTGTCGGATATATAACCAGGATTACGTCGTTGGCGTACATCTTCGTAATATTATCACGAGTACAATGCAACATTAAACGATGGTAAAATTCAAACATTTCACTGGAAACATGCTGTACGCCACGCAAGACCGTAAAGCAGAAACTGAAATACCAAACGTAAATTTTACCTCTGACTATTTTGTAACGCGCGGCATCTGAGACGTTGAATAATGAAGCAACAACAAATTCACGGAGCTGTTTAACCATTGAGAACGTCCGGCGTACTTGGCTGCGTCCGCGAGGATGAAACAAAAATATACTTGCACATTCGGTGAAATAACAGAGACAACCGAGGTAGAACAAAGGCAAACCGAAAATCTAAACAGTCCCGCCCCGTATTTTCCTAAAGTTAAGGCGAGGCAATGCTGCGCGATTATTTCAAATTAAGGGAATCTTCTGGTCTGCAGTGTCATTTCATATACCTTGGAAATTTTTGTGAAAACGTCAGATGGCTGTTTTGCATTAAGATCTTGCACACGTATTTTCTATTATTTTGCACTGTACAATATATTTTTTCAAGTTAAAATACTCAAAATTGTAGGAGTTATAGTTCCCGAAAGATATAAGTGCCTTAATGGTTGACACGATTCCACTCATTTTAATAGTAGCTTAAGTGTAGAATTTTAATCAGTATGTAGTTATTAGTTATAGCACGAACCAAAAGAAATGAATATCTCATTGTTTAACAAGATGATAATATTTTGATTTTTGTAGGCTTTTCATTCACATTTGGCACAATAAAAAATAAAGAGGTGTTTGTTATAATTTTTCTTTTAGATTCTCTCAAAATTTAAATCTCGACGCCGACGGATTTTCAAAGTCGATTTTCTCGAAAAGAAAGCCTCATGAAAAAATTTTATTCTACATTTTCGACTTATTTCTTTATTATTTCTTTATCACCCTGTATACAGTGAGAACTGCATTCTTTGGACATCCGTAGCTTCGTTATTCCTCCGAAGTTAAACAAATCCATTTGCAGACTTCTTTTTAATGAAAAAAGAATCGGTTTTTGAAGGTTCTATACCAGGAGACCCCCTTATGTGAGGAAAAGTGTGCTAATTACGAACCACCGGCAAAATTGAGCTCTGGCGGATGGTGCGCCAGCCGAGTTTCATTTGAACGCTATCATCGGAATTCTTCTAGGTGCTCCGGATACGCGGCTACCTCTAATTTCGGTATCTATCGAAATCATCAAGTATGGGCACAACATATGGCTCCCATCGGGGAACCCGGTTATAACTGAGTCTCATTAGAATGGTATCGAGCAATTAACAGAATTTCTCTGGCGCGCATGCACAGATATTGCACGATCCTGCGAGGGGATGTGCCGGGTTGAATGACGCGAGGGATTCTATTGTGTATAATCGCAGATTGTTGTCATTGAGTTACACACAATATGGTTTTTAACGAGTTGCGATTTTCCATTTTGACCGATCCTCTTGAATATACGTTACAAAAATTTGGAAGCATTTTTTGGTTAAACAAGGAATCCTGTGGCTGCTCTTTGTCTCGGCGTAGTACGTAATATTTAACTATTACTGTATACATTTATGGAGTACAATAGTGTAACACAGATAACACTGACTTTCTTACACTATTACATTTCACAGTTACAATTTTATTAATCAATTCTTGTTTCGTAACATAAGTACGTTCAGTTACGTTCCGTATCTCTTCTTATGTACTAATAAAATACATTATTTTTCGTAGAAACTGCTATTAAACAAGGTCTTAAAGTCTCTGAAAATTAGACACGATCTTTTTTGCAATCATTATATTGTTTTGTGTTTCTTTGTTTGTTTTTAAAGAACATCGCCAACTTATAAATTTCGATATCAACAGATAAAGAAGAGTTCGATCGTAAACATTTTCGTTCATACAGAACTAAAACATGGCAACAAAAATTTTCCTTTGACAGGAACAAATACTCAAAGTTCAAGCAGCTTTCAATTATCTTTATTCAATGAATAGTACTACAACAATATTGAATAGTTATTACAGTTCAGTTGATATGCTCAGTACATATGTCAATTATTTGTAATCATTTGCAATTGCTTGTAATATGTATGTAGAATTCATAGTCTAAAGCTAGCCTGGATTTTTCTGTTTTTTTTTTTTTTAATAAACAGTCTAATATAGCTTGCTTCCATGGAACTTTTATTACACAGATTGTAAAAAGTTCTCGCGTTCTTCTACGTTTTGCTTTTACGAGAAAGAATTTAGAGTCATAAACGCAAGAACTTAGGTTACGACGTAATATTTAAAATTTGGAGATGTTGGACTCGTGTATATGGTCCAATGCTGAATCAAACTAAACTTTTAATTGCGTGTAGTTTCCTTCAAACATCAGAGGTTTCACCGAAACAATTTCCATGTGGTACTATGTATATATTTGCTCCAACATTCAAACAATTGTTTTTCTCTTCCTATAGAAAGCATACATAGAACATAGAAACAGTGTACATAGGAAATCGGAGAGTTGACGGATGAAAAATTTCAGTTCTCGGTGGAATGTTATCTGTGATATGATCTACCCGTAATTTCGAAACAATTTAGATTTGAATTAATGTATTTCTCTCATTGATACAGAATTTTTATATATTAGATTAAATTTTTCATGTCTACTGTTACGAATATGAATAAAATGTTACAAATATTTACTCACGCAGTCCTGCTTTTTCTTAAAATTTTGCATTAAACCCATGCATGGGTGTAATTAATAATTACGAAAAACGTATAATTCGTTAACAGCTTATGTCGACTACTTAGTTACCAACAAGTTATATTTATCTAACTGAGCAACCTAATAAATAGAAAAATAACTTGTTGGTATTTTTAAACAAATTCCATTAAATAAATTAGAGAAAACGTGCGGTTGACGTTTGACTGGTTCTCGTACATTTATTTGTGACATTTTCGGTGTCTACGATTTCCCAGTTGTGAGAGGAGTCTGATTTAAGTGGAGCATCCTGTACATGACTGTATAAACGCTACTAAATTCAATTCGAAAACGAGACAGAGGGGTGGCGCTTGCTCGGACACGGACACGAACACGTGCAACAGAGATGTTTATTCAAGCTATAGTAACGCTCGTAAATAAGGACCTCCCATCTCCTGCTTTATTATACCGTTTCGTTGCTTCATAATAAAGGATTTTCCTAGCACCCGCCGATGATTTTCATGTCGCTGCGATCTGTCGAGTTTTTCGAAAATTGTTAGGACTTTCGCGAGTGTTAATCATCGAGAGCTTTGTTCGAACGTTGCAGACGTAGATCCTAAAATCCATATTCGTGCGATTGCTCGGCAACAGGATCTGCTTCTTAATCCTTAACTACCACCGGGGTATGGAGTAGTTCAATCTCTTTTCATTCTGAACATACTTCTACAACATTTCTTCGCAATATTTTTATAAATTGAAGCATATTTGTTGTCGACATTAATCATAATTAAATCATTTTATCAATTATCACATTAATCAACATTAAAAATAGTACAGTTCGTTATCTTTGATGACGAAATATTAAGTAATTCACGCAGAAACTTCATTGCTTTTCGAGATATTTTAATTATGCGCATATTCCTTTATATATAATATTTTTATATATCTAAAAATTCACTTTCTATCCATTCGTTTTGTAGGTTTAAATATGGACATTTAGTCTTAAAGTATATTAATTGATATGTGATGGATAACAATGATATATTCTACACAAAGTATATTACATGAAAACTCAAATTTTCTATTATAAATTGACAGTAGATAATTACAATCAGTATTAACTAAGAATAAGTAAAACTTACAATTAATAAATAGCTGCTATTTATTAGAAGGATATTCCGAACTTCTAATTGGTATAATTAATTTGTACACTATTACGAACGATACCTCTATACAATTATACCTCTATTATTATACGATATCCCTGTATAATTTCGGTAATACGTTGTTGCATCTAATTAACATTTGTGCTGAAATAATGCTTTCTGATCTATCCGCGAAATTAAAGATGATCTAATTAACTGTTACATTATCGTATTCAAATGATTTGCAATACATAGATTAATGTTACGTATACGTGCAACTGCCCCCTACCTAGCCTCGGGCGCCAACGTTAATTGTGCCAACTATATCAACCTAATAATTTAATAACTACATTTGTGGAACTGCGATCAAATCTAAATTCGCTTAATTAAAATTAGCATTTGATGATATTTAAGATAAGCCAAGGTTTTCAGTGTATCGTGGAATTTTGTATTTTCTGAACTGACATGAAATTCACAATTGGTGTGCATTCGAAATACGTAAACGGTTTCATCGATACAGTGTAATACGGAATTTAGTTTCACGATTAAAAATCGAAGTGATTTAGTTAATCAATAATGAAAGAAATACTGAAAAGTTAGTATTTATGTAGTGATTACTCTTTCCTTGGATCGTGAGAACATAATCTTCTAGTCATTGCATACATATGTATAATTTATATTCAAAGGTTTGAAAAATTTGAAACATCTTATTTTTTTATGTATTCATGCAATTGAACTATTTTCTGTATTCGTATTAACAAAATAAGCACGAATCGATCTTTAAAAACTAACTAAATAAAAAAGATTCTCTGATAAATAGCAATGTTCATTAAAATATCAAAAATGACTTCGATATATCATGCAGTGCACATGGTTAAAATATATTATTGGTATAAATAAAAAAACTGTTTTTTTCACGTTTTTAGTTATAAAACCTCTAGAAAAAACATGTCCACTACATAATCATTTCTAAAAATCTGATTCCTAAACATAATAATTATTGTTATACGTTGCTTAGCGCAAACGCAAAAAGATTGTCAACCTTATAGCTGGGCCATTCGAGTAACGCAAAAAAAATTCGTCGCCGATAGAGGTTCGATCCAATTGAATGTTTCCCATATGGGCTCTATTGGAAAAAAACGTGGCCGTTAGAGGAGTTCGTTTCGAGGACACAGAAAGTGAGGTTCCACGAACGAATCTGAATAGACGGCGAGCGATAAAACTGCATTTAACCTAGTCAACTCGAAAATAACCTGCTCGCAGCCATTTCGCCGCGGCTGAATCAGAGATCGCGAAAACAATAGGAGCCATGTACCATGTAACAACACCGTATAGGGAATGTGCATCGAGAGCAGTAATAAACACGGGCGCACATAGAGGCGTCCGTACTACGTCTGGCTGCGTTTACGTAGCGAGCATGAAAGCGCAAGCTGCCTTGGCTCGATCATTAAGATGAATTGCCTGGTTGATTAATCGCTTGCCGTTTGCTGTTGACGCGGTTCACTTCGCGACCGAGCATCGGCCCCCCTTTCCGTCGCAATTTGTCAATTTACAATTATTGTCCGTGTGGTCGGGCAGCGTCCGATGCGTTGACGATATTGTGACGCCTCGGAACAGGGATTCAGATGGGCTAACCTCGTAAATTTACAGTTTATGCAGGTCCACTATACTTTTCCAATGGCAGGCATACCATTTGCGTACGGTGGACGAAATAGTTACGAGGACACTATGATTAGCAAACAAATAGTAAGGTAAACAAATAGAAAAGGGAAATCATCATCGATTAAGTATGTCAATTACCTGGACATATGTTGTCACGGTCATCATCAATGTGGAAAAATAACCAGTTAATGCACTTGCCTCGTTTACGCACTTACCCTACTCCACCTTATATTTATATTTATACTTCTTTAACAGTGAAGTAATGACAAGAATGATACGACGAGACGTGAATGTTACTAAAAATATTCGTATAGTATGTCTAGATGTGTGGAAATATATTGAAATGCCGAAGAAGGTTAGAACACTATAGAACTGTTAACACGTTATCTGCAATGTCAATCATTCGTGATCGACGCTGAACTTTCCACTCACGCCGCGTCGATCATTTTCGACAGACACGAGTGCCTTCAACCAGATTGTTCAGATTTGGAATTGTAAACACTTATGTGTAGATGACAATCATTGAATATAATAAAGGATGAGGCTTAGCAAATGCAATTTACTCCACAGAAACTAAGTTGGCTACCCTTCGAACGTATTGCAAATTTTCTCATTAGCCGACCATTACAATAAATTATATCAATTGTAATATGAATTATATGTATATTCATAACTAAACTGTATTGATTGCAATCGACACCCAGAAGAACTTCTATACTTTACTCAGAGAATTGATTCATTTATGCACAACCTGCAGTAACAATCACTTCAAAACTCAACAAATCTATTTTCATTCATTTGTACAATATAGTGAAATCTAGTCAATTTGTTGTTCGGTGCTTCTAACGTGAAAAATAAAGAATTACTGTTTATTACGAGCCTTGGAGTATTGCCCATTTCATGAGAAAGTTGGATGACATTGTTGGCTAGGTAACGTGCATAGAAAAATTGCCAACAAAAGCGTAGCAAATTTAAAGCAACCCGCATTTTGGTAACCGAACGTAATAGATACACAATGACAGTCTATGCATCATCATACGATATCCGGGCACCGGCGAAGTTTGCCAGGCCTTGGAGATCTACATTGCAATTCAATATCCTATTGACTCGTGATGTTGAAACCAAATGAATACGTATGAACACGGGTCACTGTGTGCACATACATACGTCAATCACTTTTCAAACGAGAATATTCCGCTGAACACATAGAACTCATTTTACATCGTTGCAAAAACTCTAAACTCTTCTCCCACAAGCATGTAGCAAAAATGTGAATAGACGAACACTAGTTTCCAAGCTAAACAACATCCCGGATTTCATAAAATAATTGCCGGGGCGTTTCCCAAACTCACCGATAATTATCCCATATTTGAATATTATGTAGCTTCATTGTCAACGGCGTCGACATTGAACGGCGGATGTCTTGACAAATAATTAACGCGAAATTAATTGAATCAATTATGCATTCGTTAAGTAGAATATCGATTTTGATCGAACTTCCGCCCCGGTCACCGCGAAGGGACGCGGAACGAATTTCGCTGGTGAAGTTTCCACGGCATTTAGGGACGGCATTATAGCCTTCCTACATAACCATGCCGACCGAAAATTTGCAAATTCATCTGTCGAGTTTCCGTTAACGAAGACAGTCGTCGAATGAACTTTATCCGATGACGACTAACTTTTCGCCGGGGCCTCTGATCAATAATTCATTCGCATCATCGTGGCCGCGTCAGATGTCGAACGAACGATTCCACGAGTCGACGGACACATTTGAATTTGGTGAATTTCCCGAGCATTGGGAAATTTCGCGAGCCCGGGATATTCAATCACGAGCTGGCAACTTGCACTTGTCACAAAGTTTCAAAATTTCTGTCGCGGCTTATCGTTCACGGCTCGCCGAGAACCGTCTTCCGCCCCATAGAGGAACGAGAGTGAACTCGCCGACGCATCCTTCTCGCCTGTCGTTTTTCATCTTCGCGGGAAAACATTCCCCGCGACGCTAGTTTTCATGACAATAGCGCGGTTCCTCTGTAAAATTCAGCCCTTTAAACTGGATTGGAAAGTATCCGACTGGCCGCGCTCCTGTAACAAAGTTCAAAGAATCCACTTTCCATTTGTATCACTTCTCGAGGGCCTCAAGAACCCTGGCTCTAACATCCACTTTTCTCATTGTGTATTAAAGATATTCCTGGCATATTTGTACCTAGTCGTTTATTCTTTCCGGATTCTCGAAGATTTTCCAGGTAATTGGCACTGGAAGCCGAAGTGTCTGCTGCATAATTTTTTGTGAAAGTCACAAGTAGACGTTTGTTACGGTATTCGCAGGAATTGCAAATGTTTACCTCAATTTACCTGGGTATATGTTTACGTAGTCGCCTTTAAAGGACACCGGGGCAAGTTAATACATTTCTGTAATTTCTGTTTAAATTACTTACGTAAAAGAAGTATGTTGAAATACAAACGGTTGGTTTGATAGATGCAAAACATAATACATTTCTATTTAATTTAATTTCTTTTTATTAATATAATGTAACAAGTATCTTTGAATTAAACAGAGTAAGTGGCTGAATTCGAGTGTCATCTGAATTCACGGAGCTGTCAACGCTTTAATTCAAAGGTAAAAGTTCCTGTGCAAATACTACAGTAATATTCTAAATGGTCAGGGTAAATGAAATACAGTAGAGCCAACCTTATCCAAATATCCTATACAAATACCCTAATATCCGAACGTCTTACAATTCAGTCGTCCCTTATCCAAACAGCGTGTCTTCTAACAACAGACGCCTTCGCTACTTGCAAATGTTCAGTGTCTGGTTGTTTCTGTTCGAACAGAGCGAATTCTGACCATGACGATAGTCACTTCACTTGACTAGAAATAATAGCATTTGACGATAATGCACATAAACCTTGTATGTAACGAGACAATTGATTAAAGTCATTTTGATGTGCATCAATGTCAATTTTTTTAACTGTAAAATTTTCATATTTTAAGCGAATCTTTGAATTTCAATTCTGACGTTGTGTGACGTTGAAAGTCATTATGTCGTATACGAATGAATTCATTTTGGCACACGCTTTCATATAATTAAAAAAAAATACAAAGCATTCCATTTAAAGAAATTGTAGGTCACCTTCGCCTCTAAAAAAATACTACAGATACAAAAGCATTACAGACGCCATTATATTTTTTGCAAAGAACAGTATAACTTTCCTCTTAAATTTTTTGAAAAATGCCGGTTAGTGTTAGGTTAGGTTAGGTTAGCTTGAACACCCTGTATACGTTTTATTGTATAATAAAAATTAGTGAAACAAATTTAATATCTTGATGGACATCTGTGCGAAACGGCTCCATTATCCACGAACATTTTTATCGGAGCGCTATTGTCACCCTGATTCGGATTCGAAAGGCTTGGTTGAAGTTTTCACATGGAAACATGTATCAAAGACACTCATTCGTACCCACCGCGTAACATCTTTCCTGAAAAAGTTCTATAGAAGGACTGCCAAAGGAGAAGCCAGCATTGCGTGACATATGCGAAGGGGGACGCCGGAAGGAAGCTCATTTCCGGAAGTCGAGGTGTGTTCTGCAAAGCTCTTCCTCCCCTTCGCGTTCCCCTTTCTTTCCTCACCGGCGGCGGCCTTGTAAATCTCCGAAATATGTATTATCTCGGATCTCAAAGTGCGCCCGGTACTGTGAAATTGTTTCCATCCATCCACGACGCCTCGCGGAAAACTGTACCGAGCTCCGAAGTCTTTTTCTGTTTCGTGGCCGCGCCCTCCGATTCGACGCCGAGAGAGAGAGAAAGGAAGAGAGGGAGAGAGAGAGAGAGAGACGCGCTGTTAGTTCCCCGTGAATTTCCACCGAAAGAAACTTCCTCTTTGTTTTATTTTAATTTGCATGCAAACGTCCCGCCGCCTAGTGTTTATATGGAAATTGCCTTTTATCTTATCGCCATCGCGTCACGGAGTGGCATTTTTAGACTACCGCCCGTGCCGATGTTCCTTTTTCCGGGACGGAAATATGCTCCCGCGCGAAGAAACGCCTTTATCTTCGCTCGGACATATTTTTTTTACCCACCCTTAAATCGTGCTCCTTCCACGATTCGGGAGAGGGTACTTTAAGATCGCGCGAACAGAATAAAATGGAGGAAATGGCGCCGCTAATGAATATTCAAGAGTATGTATAGCCTCAAAGAATGATAACCCTATTTCATGCACGCGGGAGCCTGAAAATATTTAATCAGTCCTTTGGTGAATTCATAATTCGATGCACCGTAATGCTTCGATACCTGTGATAGAGATGTGCACGATATTCGTGAAAATTTATCTCCAAAGTAAAGTATATGGGTAATTGGCGGGAAAGTTATCCTCTCTCTGCTAGTATCGGACTAGTCACGTGACATTTCACACATGCACGACAGAGACGACACGTGTCACGTGACCAGACTGTAGCGAAAGCATGGGGAATACCGTAGAAGGAGAAGTACGGAGTGAGAGTTGAGAGGCTTAGAAGCTTGCCCGGTAAAATGTGTAACGTGATATGTACAGCATTAGATATATTGACTAATCCAGTAATTAGTTTTTTATGAAATAATTGCCCTCATATTGTTGGTACTTTTCTGATTAAAATGAGACCAAACATGACGTAATTCGAAGTATATTTGTTTGTTTAATCCACGATACAATGTGACCTCGACTATCCGAACCGATATCTGAATAATCGAGGTTCTACTTTTGCGTGAATTAAACGAGTGAATATGATCCAAATTGTTTCGTGTTTGGTGTAATTTCAATCAGAAGAACGTAATGAATGTGATGGTAAAAGTTTCATTAAAAGAAAATAATAGAAAAGTTTTATTGCCGAATGGTGTTGTCTCACCGATATACTGGCATTAATGTTTGTTTACTCGCGTACTCGCTATTCCGTGGCACACTTAACGCGTACATTACTACCATTTGTTTCATTACCACCATGGGGCTGTACATTATGAATATTTTATAACAATATTCATAAAATTAATGTAACATTTTCTTCGCGTATTGTGTGACGCTGGTAATGAACATGTTCATAATTAATTTATGAAAGTACGATGTTCAGTTTAACTCCGAACTTTTGTCTGACAGATTATACACAGAGAGAGATAATGGTCTTTGTTTATAATAAAGCTTCTGATATTTTAACTCCTAATTAGAACCGACCGTGGCCGTTTGAGATAATCGTGGCAAATGTAATTTCGTTTCTCTGTGCCCTGCTCATTCTCATGTAAAAATAAGGGCAGAGTGGGTAACCTACGGTTTACTGCAGGCAACGTTAATTTGAACATGTGTAAACGTTCCACGGTGCAGTAATGCTACTATTCAGTAGAATTTTATTCTGCTAACAGATAAAAATGAAGAACAACAAATGAAGTTTCATTCAAATGAAATTGTATTTTTTGCTTATCAATAAACAGGTGGAATAAAAACAGTGTGCACGATGAAGGAATCGATTATCGATCGATGCGATCGAGCGCAACATAAGCTATTTAGATGTCGCACATGACAAACAAGGATGCGTCTGGTGACAGTATTACACATAATCATATTTTTATATTGTTGTAATGTGTAAACTAGATAATATGGTGTTAACCCATGAACCGTGTGAAGAGGATTTACTGTACATTCTGTTCAACTTCAGAGAGGTTATCTAATCATGTAGCATAAATAATTCTTGGGAATTATTTTTTGAATGATTCAATTTAAAGAAATCTTGTCATATGCTATGTGTGATTTTATTTGCTATTGGCATTTGATCAAAATGACATACAATAATCGACGTGTATACTATGGTTATGTTCTGTAAATTGAAGCGCGCGTTTTGTTAGTTGTGGTTATGGGAAATGATTCTGAAATATAAAGACGTCTACGGTGTTGTGTATTGATATTATATTGTGCATATCGTTCGCATGGTTATATACAATATATGTATATACATTCATTTCATCAAAAACTCCGCCACATATTCCCAAAACCTCATCAAAATTAATGAACCCTGTCGGCTTTGTCACGAACAGTCAGCATGATAAATAAAATCTTTTATGTACCGCGAAAGAAACTAGGTATGCTGTACACGTAGTTCACTCTGATATATATGAAAAAGCCATTCAATTTTTAGTGGAATATTTGTTTCCTGTTTCTACCGCTTTTCGAGCCGGCGCTTCGGAAGTCAAACTTTCCTGAACGGTTTTAGCTTTTACACCTGAATTTCTGTGGCCAAAAAAATATGTAGGTATTACACAAATCCGTAAAAAAACAGAATGTGACATTCCAAGCCTTTCCTTGTTAGCACCTCTAGCACAATAACGCGTCAGCTTGTACGACCATATTGATTTTTCAGTTAAAGTGTGTGGTTTTCGTGTAAAGTGGATAAAAAGTGGTCAACAGTTGTTCGCATTGCTATCCAAATAAATTATACGAATACGTTAACTTGCTGTGATGAATAATTAGACGGTAAAACATTAGAAGAATTTAAAAGTGCGATTATATTATTTTCAACGTTCTAAACATATTGAAAGACAGAATACATTTATATTGCATTACAGTTTGTTGAAATTCGGGTAGAAAATTTTTATTTTGCGTAAAGATCCGCTGTCTATGAATAATTACTATCTGATTTTGTTCTAGAACAATTGAACGATTCTCAATTCTGAGTACATACTGCATCATTTATTTCCTAATAAGTCAATGTGTAAATCAATTGCTACTTAAAAATCGATTCGAAATTGCACAAGAATATGATTATTCCACAACTGTCGACATCCATTCAAATATTGAAACATTTCCATCAGATATTACGTATTAACATCGTTAATCTTTCAGTCAATTTTACAACAAATTTGTATAATAATTAATCGTTCTGTTCTTCATATGTTCCCACATACTTGTGTACGTAAAATTAACGGTAACGCTGCACGTGCTCGTATGCAGTTACTCGATGCAAATCGACTGAATGCTTCCTGAGCTGTCTCAGTGGCACTATCTTTTCTGCAGAGCGAACTGTAAGATTCGATTCCAGTTGTGTTAAACTATCTGGGCCTGGGTCTTGATAGGAACTATCGGTTTCTTGGTTTAATTGCAAGCCGCAGTGATGCGGATACTTGTTCATGACAGAACTTTATCGTAGTCGTGTTGTATGGAAGGAACAGAGTGAATTCTCGGGAAGTTCATAACAGGGTTGACAGTTTGCAAGAAACTCGAAATGCCCTGCTTTCGATGGATGATGGCCGCTAATTGTAAGCTGCAGACTTTGCGCAGGGTGGACCATCGAACGCAAGCACTTTCAGTCACGATTATTTTTGTCATTAGTAGACCGATCAGAATTTGTTTCACGTCACAAAATTGTCACGTATTACTTTTCCTCTGGTCTAGAAATTAATTTTCAATTTTAATTAATTTCCAAGAAGGATGCAGAAGGATTAAAGGAATGGTCACTATGATCAATATCGTGTTTCTCATTTTGGTTTCATTGGCCAACGTATTTGACTTTGTTGGATTCGTCGAGGTTGTAATGCGACAATCAACGTAAGTAAGACTTCAAGGATAGCTTCAATTATTATACAGGGAGTCCCATAAATGTATTTCGTTGAAAACTGCGATTCCTAAGGTTGTTTGAAACAACTTTTTCCTTTACAAAAATGTTCTCCGGGGCTTCGTTAAGAAGTTTAAGGTAAGAATAACGAAGAGTTAAGAAATTAACGAAAATCACGGACCAATCAGAGCGCAGCTACAGCTGACGAAAGGTTTAGACAAAAAGTACATTGTATGAACTAATTAACTTGCGATGACTATTTTAACATTAAATTATAACACATGTAAAATTCATTTGAGAAATTATCCAAAAAATATCTGAACGCAAGAATGTACAAAAAAACGTTTTTTGTACAATTACATAATAGAGAAAAAATAATAGAATGAACATTTTCTAAATGATTTAAAATGACAGATTAATCGTGAAGCAGGTCGTTACGCCTGACACGGTTGCAAGAGTAATCACGAGCCTTGAAATGTTCCTAATCGAGCCATCACCCATAGGACACGTCCGTTGGTTATGCTAAATCATAATTGAAGGTCCAGATGCCAAGATCAAAGGATCGAGAGCGGTGCTTTGATGAAGGATCGTGTATCGACGCACTCGAACCGATTAGCATCCGGACGTTCTAACGTCGGCCCACTTAACGTAATTGCTAATCCTCCGGGAACATAGATCTCCGCGTGCCAGCCTAATCCGTTCACCTATCCACGAAGGCAGAGACTTTCGCTTAGCCACCACTAAGAAGATTTGACGAATATTCGCGTAATTCAAATTTGCTAAAGCCCATCTGACCGAATTGCTATTATTAGCACCGAGTATTTCAACATCTGCAAGTATTGTGCACATCGAATTAAAGTATTGTTCAACACATTGAGTGATACATTAAGGCTTATAAAAGCCACACAAAAGCATAGTGTTTATTTAATCATTAGACTGTGGATATTCATGCATTTAAGGTAAATATCGTATTTTTGTACAAAATAAAAATTATTTGCATCAATTGCAACGAACAGGAGCCGAACAGAAATTTCTTCTATTAATAGTTTTAATAGGCTGGAGTAGTATATTGAATTGAATACATGCTTTCAATTGCATGTAATAATGAACGCATAAAATCTGCAGTCTAATGATAAAGACGAGCAGGTGCCATTTCAAATAATAGAAATATTAAATGAGTTTGAGCATGTTGAAAGTTCATCATAACAAATGGTTATAACATGCTCATACAACGTAGATCCTAATGATGTACTTAATAGATTATAGTAAAAATTGATTTTCAGGTTTGGACCTTACCAACAAGGTATTTGTTATCATTCCAGGAACATATCCATTTCCAGTTTATTCAAAAACTCGTTCTTAAGCTCACACAAATGGTAACTTAAATAATACGTTACGTTAAGGGGTTAATGGGTTCCTTTATGGTCTATAAAGCTGAGAAAGTGTCCAGCATCAAGAATCGTATCTATCAACTATAAAAGTCAAGAGCTTTGTAATAAATTAACTGATTACCTTTTAACCCTTTCGCCATCGTCGTACCTTTTGTCTTCGTGACTGTTTAGAATTGAAGAATCTCTCGGTTTATAGGTTTCAAGATGACACTGCGAATTATCTGGTTCGCATAAACTTGGTAGATGATGCAATAGTTATTGTAAAATAACGGTTAATCGGATCTGCTCGCTTTAAGAAAATGCTAAAATGAGAAATCGATTTCGTCGAGGTTCTAGACCAGAAGACCCCCTTAACCCTTGAACAACGGAGCTCATCATTTTACTGTTCAGTTTCTGATAAATCACTGGAATTGCCAGCTGTTCCATTAACAATAATAGAAAGACGTACGTTTTTTATACTAAACCTACCACCACCGGTCAAAATTGTTCCAGATTTTTTATTTTACAATTATTGAAATAATAAAAATGATATTTCATAAGAAATATTGTATAGATATCTTCAGTAGAGCACGCATTCCAATAGGAGCCGCACAAAGTAAAATCAACCTCGTCATTTTTATAAGGGAACATGTTCCAGTTATTTTTAAGGCTCGGTGGGTTTAGTGTTAAAAAAATGTTTAAGTAACGCTGTAAATAGTCGGAGGAATACCACTTATGTAGTTATGAAAATGATCCGCCGTCCGAGGGTAATTAATCGCTGTTACGGATTAATCGAACCGCAACATTGTTGTCGTCGTAAGTAAACATCTTATGTTACAAGTTGTAATGTCTTCTGCAAGAGTAAGCAATGCTTCTCAAAGTGTTGGCAAGCATTTAGTGAAGTTCGAGGCAGGAATTCGGGCGTTTGGAATTCTTGGTCGCGAGACTCGCGCCCTAGATCTATTAAAGGTTTATCGGTCATCACGCCTTGCCGTCTACACAATGAGATTTAAACGATCGAAGTTCTGATGATAACGTCACCTGGCACCCTAAGTCACGTGTTCGTGAGAATGATAACCTTTTTTTTCTCGTTGCGTTGTAACGTCCGATATGATATTATACAGTGATGCAAATTTGATCGTTAATAACAGTAAAACAAACAAAATATATATTACATTTTGAAATGTGAATATATAAACTGCACCATCGAAGAGTTGAATTTATTTTTGTGTATTTTCTTTTCAATTCAAGTATGGGCAAAATTGAATTCATTGTTTTACAAATTTCTTTTTATTAATGCCTGAAGGGTACTAACATTCGTCTATTGATTATTTTAACGAAATTAATATGGAACAGAAAACCAATTCAATGTTTCTGCGTATGCTTTCCATCACTTTTTAGTAATATGTTTATGAATTCAACGAATTTTGTTCACAAAATTTAAAAAATGGTGGTAGTTTAATAAATAACTTCTTTCAGTGCTAGGCATTTTTCTAAATTATTCCACATTCACTATAATAATTTTTAATAAAGATAGACTTGGATTAAATTTAAATGGAACAGGAACTGCATGCGGCAGCAGGTTTTGATGAAAAAGACAGCCTTTCTCTTGCAAGGACTAGCACGAAAAAATGGCGCTGCAGAATGGGTGGAAAATCTACTAAAAAGTCAAGTGAATGGAAGTTTCACTTCGAGCTCAAGAGAACTATACACTATGTATACAAGGGTTGTTTGCTTGAAAAAGAATGGAAAAGACACTTGGGAAAACAAGAGGAAATAGGTACAAAGATAAGGGGTGCACCTCGTAACTTGTTGCATCATTTACATTTTACTGGACTTTTTAATCGTGGAGGAAGTCGTTAAGTAAAATATAATGGTAGTCGTTGTCTTAAAATTTAAAAGACTTATTAAACCAGGTATTTTTATTTAGTAGACATCTGTAGCGAGATAATAACATTGCTGGTGTATTCTGTGTAAACATGTGGAATATTTAATCAAAACTATCCATCTATTATTTTTCCATCGTTTTCTCATCTGTTTTATTTCGGTTTTAAAATACTTTCGTAACTATCGTTCCAAAATTTCCTCTACACAGTAAAAACATCACGAGGAACGTAATAATTAATTAAAATTCAGTTTTTATGATTGAGGTATAATAGAATTTCCACAACAAATACTATTACTACAGTGTATGTGCAGAATACATAATGCTATAAGTAATTTAACATCGTTGTTACGTCTACAATGATGAACGTTGGTGAGTCACGCCATTAAGTTCATAACACAAGTTGGTAAAAGTTTCATAAAAGAAATAACTAATAACAAAAAGGTTTTGTCATTGAATTAGTATTATCTCACCGGTATATCTAATCTCTTATCATGCTGCACTTCCTGGCGATTGGGCTTCTGGACATTCTCTAACGAGGATAAATTTTTAACAGATGGTACATATACATATACAGTGAACTGTTCTATTAAAAGAAAAATAGAGGTGACCTTCATTAACTTTTCGACGGCCCCACATATAAAAGAATTAGTATCATCAGATTATGAGCCTCTTGATACCAAATAAGTTTGGTCTCACGCATTTTCTTCAAAAGCAAGCGAATTATTCAGGCGTTTTAAATGCCCCACCCTGTATATGTTATCACATATTTAATCAATCAAAGAGTAATAATCTATTTCAATTGCAAAGCTGTGTAAATAATTGAAAATATTTAAGTGGAAACGCTATTTCCGGTTGGTCTACCCAGAGCAAGATCCTAAAATGGTTCTCTTGTGTTAATTGGTTCTGTCTTACAAATGTCGTAGATTCCTTCCTCTATTCACTAGAGGAAGATGTATTTGCAGATCGGATGTTCCTTAATTAAACCATGTGTCTGTTCGAATTTTGTCTGAGTTATTATGCTCACAAAGGATCTGCTTACGTGTTTTTATCGTAAGGGTATAGAGAGGTGATCAACGAAGCATTGTCTTATACTTTCGCAAGGAAATAGAGAGTCTAGTTCCTTTTTCTATTACACCTCGTATACAGTATCCTCTCCGTAACTGTAAAAATTGTATCCCCACCAGTGGGGAATCTCCTTGGAACCAATCAAGCGGAAAACACGCTCGATGACCAAGCTCGCGAGTGGTCGAGTATCAGTAAGACTTACACTAACGCAAATGAAGCAAAAGATTGGAACTTTTATAATTCTTGCCTTCTTTTATAAAACATTTAACATCGTCCTCGTCTCGTTTTTCTAATACAAATGACACCGAACACGATATACTTACGATTATAATTTCCTGTGTCACAAGCGAAGTTTAGAATTCGTGTATCTTTACCGTAAATGTTAAAGCCGAAACATTAATCGCTTGTTATACAAGTTATTGTTGTGGGGATTGGTCAGGACATGGTCTTTGTGAAGCGATGTGGCATAGATTAATAGTATAATATACAGGGTGTCTCAAAATTCCTTTAACATCCAGAAATGGGAGGTTCCTGAGATCATTTGAAGCAACATTGACAGTTGGCGCGCCGGGCCGACTGTGCTAACACGCGTCTAGGTCGCGCTCTGATTGGTCCGTGTTTTTCGTTAATAACTCCTTAACAAACTTCAGATGATCTTAGGAACCTCCCATATCTGGATGTTGAAGCAATTTTGAGACGCCCTGTATACTTAGTTTAATGAGGAATAAATGTATAACGATACGAGACACGACATGCGTATCGTTATTATAATCGTATTTATAAAGTAAGACCGTCAAATCTCTGCGATGTGGCTAATCGAAGTTTTCTCTGTTTACAGGTAAATCGACGGGATTGGTGACGACCACAAGGGTGACGCACGCGACACCAGCGGCTCTTTACGCGCATGCAGCCAGCCGTTACTGGGAGGATGACGGCAAGGTGCCACCTAGTGCTCGAACCTCTTGCAAGGACATCGCACGTCAGCTGCTCGAGGACGAACCTGGTCGTAACATAAACGTACGGGATTATATATTATATTAACCTAACCGGCTTTGTCTTCCCAGTCGTAGATTCTCCGCGCAGTCTTTATATCCGTCTTTGTGGCTCACGTGGCTCCATACGTGCAGAGGTTCCTAAATGGTCCGCAGAGACGGCAACCACATATGTCAAATATTTTAAACTAATCCAGAGATAAAAGTCAAGAGTGATGATACTGCGGTGTCTGCTTTGCTTCTGAGTTACCGACTCTCGTCTGGTCCTCGTTTTTCCAACTTAATTTGATTCTTGATAATCAGATCAAATACCATAGTACATTTTTATATGTTGACTGTATACATTTGAATGTGTTCAGCAAAATTTATGAATATTTTTCGTCACGTGGTAATACAGAAAATTATTTTATTAGACGAACTTAATAGTCAATTATTCTAAAGTTTAAACATGCAGCGATTATTATTCTAGTTTCATCAAAATTTCACTGATAGCCTGTCCCCTATCTGTTCACTTATGTATTAAATTACGTACCTCTGGCTCGAGGTTTCAACAATAATTCACTGGATATGCTCATAAATACGGATCAGATACGTCAAATTCGATATCGCATTTTCTAAAACTACGCATAATAATACTGTATATAATTGAGTATATGCAACTGTACGTGAATTTCATAAACTATTCAATGTACTAACAGTACAATAGATGTTCTTAAATAGAATATGACATGGCTGTGCAATTTAATCGAAGTAGCCACAGAATATTGTGTTGGGATTTGTTCTCATAATTGGTGGTGTCCAGTGCAATTCGAATTGTTCGAAACACAATCCCAGGCTTCGGTACAGTTGATTGCTTAAATCACAGCTTATTCTAGTCCCTTAAAGCTGAAGCAATTATACAGGATCGTTGTTAAACTGTTCAAACAGTGCCACTAATTCTAGTAACATTTGTTTTAATATCTATTAAACTGCGGCCTGTTTGCGTGAACACCCTGTATACACAAAAACTACTTCCATTTACCAAGCAGACAATTTATGAAACTGAAGTATCAACATCATAAACTAATTTTAATATTCAATATTTTACCTCTGCTTCCATGGAACATAAAACGTGGCATCAAATGTGCAGAACAGAAATTCGTAATATCGTATGTTATCGATTTATAAATTTTTCGGAAAAAGGCACCGGCAAACAATTCCGCGTATCCATTTTGCGGTGCACGGATTGCATTTGTCGTTTTTGCAAAAGTATTCAGCGGATGTGAAACGTTGAAAATTCAAAACTAAAACGTGTCGTTTGCATCGTTGATGGAATACCAGACCAAACTGGAAAATCAGCGTCACCGTTTGACTGTGCAATTTATCGCCGATATATCGGCGCGCGCGCGCGTAATATCGTAACAAGCGGGCAAAAAAATAAAGAAAACTTATTGCATTGAAAAGCGCTGCTTGAAGCTGAGAAATTGGTCTCTGCCGGACAAAGGATTTCGAGCGGGATGAAATACTCGTAAGCATTGGCTTCGTAATGTACAAATCGCGCCATTCAGTCGCGAAAATTTCGCCGACGGCGTTCACATATCTGATCTATGCAAGTGATTTCCTCTGAATGCAACTCCTCTCGAAGAAACGTTTCTGTGAGCAATTCAAAACTTTTATCCGTACACTTTTTACAACGAGATCTACTTCAGCTGGAGCTCCAAATGCAGAGGAATATCTTCAATAAAAGAGTAATAGAAGAATTAGCCAGAGTCTTTGCTTTAATAATCTAGAAAAAAGTATGTACCAGGTTTGCTATAGTGCAATGTATAAGGCTGCAGTAATAATAGAGCCCCTAGAGACCTCGTATCGATTAGGAGTATGCAAAAGTTTTAGTCTTTTTCAATTGTTCATCTACGATAACTAGGCTGCTGATCTTTGTGCAAAATAAATTTTTTTGCAAATATTTTCTTATTTTATAGATGTTCTTGAATTCTTTTAATGTAGTGAACCTTTCGAGTTAAAACAATTTATTGCTTTTCCTGTTAAGTGGGTTTTCATTATACTATGTAATTTGTTTTGTATTCCATTAATTAATTGGTTATTAGAAGTCACAGATAATTATTCCAAAAATACTAGATTAATACGCTGATCCATACAATCTTCAATTTGATCAATTATAATCACATATTTTTAGACACGTGCACCAAATTATTATACATTGCAATCCTAAACAAAAAATAATTTGATAATATCGAAAACAGACAATGGGTGTTCAGTCAGAAGGTGTGTAAGAAAACTGAAATGAACAAAAGTTAGAAATTCTGACAATATTTGTTTATTGGAATAACATATACTACGGTGCATGAGAACAATAAAGCATTTTAGATTGAAATGTTAAACGGTACAATTCATGAGATACTGCAACAGTACTATCGTATTATAATTTATGATACGAGTAAGCGCAGAAATTGATTCTGTAAGTATCAAGAGAGTCAATTTCCTACTTTATACTATCAATTGGGATTTCTCTCTAAGCGGATAACGATCTTTAGTCATTTCTTTTCTTATGCTTCTAGTAATTGAGGTTGAAGTTTTCCTGACCTTTTCGATCCAACTTTGATGCGCCCATTAAGTCGGGCAGTGTCAAATAAAACTAAAAGTTGTCTGCGTTAACTCCAAAATACAGGAACTACGTAGACATTTATTCAATTTTTCAATCGTTTTAACAAGCTGAAAGTAACACAACAATATTTCTTTAGATTCTTTAAATGTTTTTACTATTTTTTGTTTAAAACTAGAACCACAAACATGATGTGTACATATTATATATTAATGGCACGATTGGATCGATTCAGATTTTCTATGATTTTTATTAAATTTGAATAAACAAGTTTAAACACTTTAAAAACAAGGATAAACGATTTTTATAATTCTACTAATTGTAAGAGAAATGATCAGAAACATTTTGACCCTTCTAGTGGTTCTGAAATTAACCTATCCAGTTTCGTCATAGATGCGTAAAATGCGGATTTTACAATCTGCTTACAATCATTTAATAATCAAGAACAGAGCTTTTGACCATTAAAAAACTTTTTGACATGAAAATTGAGTGAACACAGTTGGGGAAAAAACGCATAGGAGCGGTCTCGGTTTTACAGAAAAGTTCCATGCTAAAGTTCCTGCTCGTGAAAGTCTGCCAGGTCGCAGTTCTCGAGAGAGTTTTCCCGCAGATAGAAGGAATTAAAGGTGCAGAGGGATGACCGTCGTTGAATCGAAGCTTTCCGATTCAGTGGCCGTATCGGGCCAACGGGATGAAATTCATTTTACAGAAATTGATTATGCACAGTTCGCGAATATACCCATCAGGAATTATTGAAGAGGTAATAACTCGAATCACGACACAGGGACTAAATTTCGTCTAAAACCGAAATATCTGTCACAACATTCTATTAATACTTTTTTTTTTGTTTTCACTGGCTTTGATAGTTTTGTGGGAACCACACACGCTCCCCATGGGGAAAGCCTTGCGATCGAAAAATATACTTTCCTCTTGTTTTTGGTCGGACAATCGCACAAAGGAACAATTTTGTTGGCACAAAAAAGCCAATTTTACTGTCAAACTATTTTTTCTATAAACAATAACTGTGATTGAGCAGTTAAGCAGTTTCCCTCATTTTTGAAAATTATTCGGCTTTTCAATGACCGAGTTGCATGTAAAAGAAGCTCAATAATTTTCTTTTAAATAATTGCTTTTAAGCAATTTTTGTTGTGAAAGCTTTCGGTGCGCAAAGTGTTAAAGATTATGTATTCCTCGCTAGAAACTTGTTTTGTCTACTTTTAACTTTCCCGTGAATGCTCGTTAGCACTACAGTTTTTGTAATTGGTAATTTTTTGTTTAATTTCTTTTGCAATAACATTGATTTATTTGTTAGAAAATTGCAAATTGTGCCTCTCGCGTTATTACCCGACGAGAACAGGAGGAAAGTACGTTTTCCTATCACGAGGCTTTACCTGTGAAGGTACGTAGCTTGATGGAATTTTGATCGAACATGAATAGTTCCCATACAAATATCAAACCCATTGAAATCAAAAAAAGTATCACAATGAAAACGGGGCACATAACTCTTATACAGTTAATTATCGAGCAAAAATATGAATCAAGTCCGCATATAATTGAAAACTTGTTAAATGTATGCCAGCATTCCTACATTTTAATTATGCATTCAAACATTCGCCGTCGCGTTGACAATTAGCACGATTATTCGGATTTATTTGACGCGACTGTATTGTGAAATATTGTAGGATCAACGCGCACGTTTTTTTTTTTCCAGGTGACGTTAAAATATAAAAGTATACGATGTAGGTCGCGTGTTCAGAGTCTTCCTTACACACGGTTTCTATTTATAGTGCCTTAAAAAAAGAGCAACGAAAGAAACAAATCCTACAATCACTGAAATGGAAAATCTCGGAGGCAACGAAAAGAACGTTTCCCTTCGGTTGACTTTGAAATTCTACGAAATTGCTTCTGGGATCACGATGGCTGACGGGACGCGAACACACATATGAGAAGAACTCTCGAAAACAGTCGCTCCGAAAATGAAAGGTGTGAAACGAGAGCAAACTGTAATCCGGATAAATTTAATTTTTAGGTACTGTCCCGTCAGCAATTAATTAATACCGCTCGGCTGAAACCGGGATAATGGAAACTTCAGAATTACCGCAACCCGAGCAATTGTGAACCAATACTGAGTGAGAATTAAAAATTCGTTATGCTTTGAATTAACATTTTTCTATATTTTTAATGTGGCACATTCAGTATATGTAACCGAGATACAAAAAAAAAAAGAATTATATAAAAGAAGCAGTAAATAATATTTCTTTGTTATGGTATAATTGCAAGCGTAAGTTAATTACTGTTTATAAAAACTGGTAGAAATTCTTTAACGTATTCGTTGCGTGTATATACAATAAAATTGTGAAATATCGTGAAACGCTGTGGATTAGATGTTACAGAAATAACATCTACAATGATAAATATAATGATGATATAATGTACAATATATTTTGTATAAATCTCAATTACGAATATGTTCAAAGATACAAATCTACATTTAATTATTACAAATGAAGTATATTTAATAATTGTCTAATACTTCAACCAAAATGTTGTTTTTGCGACTTTCATGGATTTGTTGTATTTCCTATATACGTTTATCTAAAAACGTGAACAAACATGTAAAATCATATTGTATGTGGGAGAGACACCAATTTTCAAATTCATGGTAATTTTAGTACTTGAATTAATTTTTAATATCACCAGGGTCTTTTGTCTTTAAAAAATCTTCAAAAAGTGTGTTCGTCTTCAAAAAATCTTCAAGAAATCTTCTTTGAACGATCTATCCAAAGACTTTAAAAGCAAATGCTTTACACTTTGAAGTGAGCTAAAAATGATTGTCGTAAGACTCTGTGCCACGAAGTTACTGTTTAAATATTATAACAATTTTTAAGGGGGTATTCTAGTCAAGATTTTCATTTTTCCGGTCTTTCTTGGGAATTTTTTACAAAAAAACATAAGCTTCTTAATATCGGTATTTTGCTAATGAAAAAACATTTGCCAAAAATTTTGAAACACCCTGTACAAATCAATGTAGATTGAATCTAGCGCTGTAATTAACCGAACAGCCATGTTTTCACTGTAATTGAATTTTCGAACGTTATTTTAATTGCTCAGTTCGGTTGACTTGCTTAACTAACTTCTACAATCATCTAATACCTTGTCAAAGGTCGAGTAAGATCGTTGGACAGAGCGTATCAGGTTTGGTGAACTGAATAAAATAAAACTTTCAAAAATCGTCGACAACTTTAATAGATCAACTAAGCGGAGGATTGGAAAGTAGAATTGATTTCTCGTGCTTGGGGCTAGAGTCGAAGGTTAATTCCACGAATCCGATCCGTACCGGAGTTCGGGGCTCGTCCTCAAATGCTCGCCAATTGTCCAACTTTATTACTCGAAATCCAGTTTTACCCGTCTCGATAAAATACGCGGCAATAAAGTTACGAATCGATCTAGGTGGTGCTCGGCGGGGGCAGGCGTCATTTCGTACCGAAAGTGGTCCAAGATCCTGAGGACCCCGAGAAAGACGGCAGACGATTGGACGGAAGGAATCTGATCGAAGAATGGTCCAGGAACCACCGGTTGCGGAACGTAGCCGCGAAATACGTCGCTAACAAGGAGCAGTTTGTGAACGTCGATCCACGAAAAGTGAACCATCTTCTCGGTAACGAACAGCACAGTTCTTTTTACTGTCACATTCATTATCGGCGAACTCGGATATAATCCGTAAGGCGGATTCATTGTCGAGTGTCCCAACTTTCCCGGTATGCTCGCCACTTCATTCGGAACTCGAAATTGGCTTGTTGCGCAATCACTAGACTACGGATTTTAATGCAAAAGAAACATTGTTTCCTTCTTCCGTTGATAATTTTAGTAGTACACGTCTTAAATTAATTTAATCGATCTACTACTTCAAATTCCACTCATTTTTCTCATAAATGCAAGAAGATGCGCAGTCTAACTTGTGTGATCATTAGAGTGTGGATTTTGATGCAAAATAAAAATTCTCCAAGTCGATTGTAAAAAACTGAAGTCACAAGAAAATAGATTTTCTCTTTTACCCCTCCGACGGCGGAGCCCGGGTCCATTTTTATCGAAAGTCACTCAATTCCTAACAAATTAATTAATCGAACAGCTACTGCATTAGGAATAGTAGAAAGATTGACGTATTTGCAAGAAGTGCCTTCAAAAATATGTTTTAGAAAATTCAATCATGGTCGGATTTTTATGCAAAATAAAAATGGTTTCATAGATATTTTTTTTTCTTTCCTTAATAACTTTACTGAACGATGGATGGAACAAATAGAATATAAATCCAGGAATATTGCAGTACAATTTTTTAACAATCATTACGGTTCAAATATCAATCTCTCGAGAATCGGAAGTTCAGCGTTCAAACACTTTTTCTGCTACCTTTGGTGGTATAACGAAAATCGATTTTTCACGTACAGTACATTTTGTTTGAAATACGCTACCAAAGTTTTATTTGAAACTTCATAAAACTGCAGGATTTATAGCTACGAAAGTGCAGTCGTATTGGATGGCGGTAACAGATAATTGAATCTTCAAACGTGTTTTCTTGAAATGAAGTTTTCAAGATTGGTACAGAAATATGTGAAAGATTCCTAGACTAATTTCGTTAAAATCTTTTACTAACATTTTATTATCAGTCTTTCATGAAGCAGATTTTTGATTCGTACATTCTTCAAGTAAATGAACTTTAGGAACATGAGTGGTAAAATATACTTATATTGACATCTTGGCACACTCTACTGTATTATATCCATTTTGCAGACTTTTTATTTTACAACAAAATTGAATTAAAATATCTCTTTTGATAATTAAATATACCCGTCTGATTATCACATGAAACAGCAACGTTTATTATAACTTTGCACTTGAAATACCAAACAGTTACTTTTATACTAATGCGATGCTAATGAACATCTACATGGAAATGTAGATAATACAATTCATTTACGCTCACCCGCACACACACATCTCATTTCGTTATAATAGGGCTGAAATAATTCGGATTGTGCATCACAACGTTCGACAATTATCCACCATGTACTATTGCATTAATCCTTGAATACGATTAGCTCTTAGTTAGGTTGCCCTAATTATGATCGGCATGACATTCGTATTAGAGATTACACAAGCTCTACCGATCATACAGAATACGCCACTTAATTTGCAAAGCTTGAATACCTCTTTTATTTCTAAGATACAGAGACATACCACAGTAAAATATGATTTGGTTTTCTGGGGCAAATATAATTAAATAATTACCTCATAATAGTCATCACTAGACTGCGGATTTTCATGCAAAATAAAAACTTTTCATTGTGAAGAACAAAAATTAAAATGTATTTCTTCTTTCGATAATTTTAATAAGTCGAAAATAATGTAATAAGGTGCTTACATTCAAGTAATGTATTCAGAATGTTTTTCTATTATTCCTTTTGGTAAACTTGTCGATGTGCCTTTTGGGTTTCAATGACCTTGACAACATATTTAAAGGTCAATGAAATCGGAGAGGAGGTAGCACATCGACAAATTTACCCCCATTTTATTACTACTTAGTAAAGAGATTAAAATAAATAAAGTCTGCCGATATATCGCTTCCAACTCTCTGAAATGATTAAAGAAGGAAAGAAATTTTGATTTGACTGCAGTTTCTTGCAATTGATGCAGACAATTTTGCATAAAAATTCGCAGTCTAGTAATAAATAAAAATTCTTTTTTATTTGCGTACGCGATGAGCAAAATCAATGAGAATATGTTATCTTTATCATTGAAACCTCTTTCAGTTTAAGAAACAATGTTTGAAAATATTTTGATTCGTCATTTCAAGTATTATTCATATTATCTGGCGGCACTATTCGAAAACTATGCGGAATATGATTTCGTGTCGACCTATTCTCCTTAATTCAGTTAGAACGCGATGGGACGCGGGCGAAACTCGATCAGGGATAGCATGGGGATCGATAAAAGTTATCCAGCTGAAAGTTTCGTGGCTCACCGTTTCACGGCGTTCGATGATTTCAGGACTGTTTTCCTATTCCCATATGGACTTCGACGTCGACCGAAACACGAACGGGACCGGTGACCCTTCGCTGGCCGAAATGACTATAAAGGCGCTTCGTGTACTGGCGAAGAATCCCGAAGGATATTTCCTCTTCGTCGAAGGTACGTAGTAGAAAAGAATGAACTCGTATCCTCGCGGAACTGCATCTCTTGGAACTGAAAACTGTGATTCACTGCCCGCAATGATTTATCGTCTCACTCCGCTGCTCTTGAAAGAAAAACAGATACGCGATTTTTACTGAAAAATATTAAAGCGTTTTCGGACTGTCACAGCTCTGGACGTTCCGAAACCGATGAATTATCGCGGCCGACTGAAATAGAACGTCTCATGAAGGTACGCGATGTATTTTCTTCCCGGATAAAACCACTTCCGTGTTCTTATCGCGGTTTTTGGTGGGTACGGTTTGTCTCTTATTTATCGTCGCCGAGGTAATTGTATCTACGATTTTATGTTTATTTCGAATAGTCTTATCTGAATTTGTTTTGTCGTTATCGATCGTATTTATTGAAAAGAAATCTTTAAATGTTTTCGGCGCTACGGTTCGATCCTTTGTTACGAACAAAGCAATTTTGCTAATTTATTCAAACATTATCAACGTTTCGATCCCCTGTTTGGATCTTTTTCAAGATTAATAATTTGAAATTGCGTCTGTAACATAAATATGTTGTAAAATTGTTGAAAAAACAGAATTTATTAGATGAGTTATTACTGTAAAGTCTTATCTGAGTTCGTGAAATGAAATTTAACCAGAGCTTGAACTAAACAGTTGATAGTGGCCGACAAAAGAAAGTTTAAGGATAAGATGATTGCAAAAATCAAATATACCCGATTTGAAAATGAAATACTAGAGGGTACATTATAGAATAATACTTTGATTAATCATGTATATATTCGTTGCTATTTTGACAGTTCTCTCTCTCTCTCTCTCTCTCAGTTCACAGGCTGGTAGATTATAATCTTCCAATATATGCGATGAATGAAAAAAAAAGTACGAAAACGGATAGCATTAAAATTAGTAAGAAAAAAGTAGGCTTGATTTTACATTTTTATAATACCCATATTTAACGTGGTAGAATGAAATACCTGAAGGTATGGAAGGACTGCATCGAATCAAAATGGTTCAGTTTAGTTCTATAGAAATCTTTGTCCCACAAAACTCTGCGATACAATTCAGAATCCATGTCCTTTCCAAGAGCATTAGCAATTAACGCAGCAAGTGTTGCAGCAGAAAGTAGCTTATTTCTCGCACAATAAGCCTCACTTCTCCAGGAATTAATTTCTCCGGACGACCTGTACGAGTATTACTCATAATGCTCTCTTCTCTTTTCAACTCCTTAATTATCTAGTGACCTGCTTCTACTTATAGAAGTTTTGCAGTTTCGTGACAACGTTTTCCTCCTCGGTCTAGTTTCATTGTTAACTGATGCTCACGATTACTAGCTTCCAACTCTTTCATAGCTATGCTTAGTATGTTCGTTTAATTGCCCATACGATACCGTCGACGAATCTCAACTCTGTACATACAATGTTCGTATCTTCCGTTTTTGCTTTACGTGATATGTGTAATAAAAATATTATAGACGCGCGCGTAGCTCTTTGTCTATCTTTAAAACTTAATTTTACTCCTTGCTCAAACAGAATTTGATTAGGATTTGTGCGTTACAAAATCATTCAAAAAGTAATCACTGTGAGAAGTGAATCTTTATGCAAAATAAAATCTTTCTATTGGCAAACTAGAATGTAATAGAAATTTAATTTCTCTTCTCTAATACATATGTTTAGTAAGTTGAAAATAATATAACAGTGTCTTTCAATTCCTCAAATTTTTCTACTGTTTTAAACTATTAATTTTTGTCATGAATGAATAAAATCAGTATAAAACAAACAAAAATTACCTTAGGAAACAAACAAGGTGCATAAAAATTTGAGAAAAATTTGCCACAGTTGGACATCCAAGACTTCGTACAACTACTTTCAATGGAATTAAAAGCAATTTATAAATATGAATATATTATTTTCAATATATATCGTGCTCACATGATTAAATGAGGAATGAAATTTGTGTTTGGCTTCTTTCTTCTGCAGCTAATATGGAAAAGTTTTATTTATTTTATAATTCATAAATCTTTAGCGAGAATATGATTCAATGTAATGCTTCTAGGGGTGTTGCACGTAGAGAAACACGAGTTTCTTATTCCAAGATGGAGTCAGCATTCCGTAGAGTACGGAGTTTATAGCTTATCCTCTCCCTAGTAACCAGTATGTACATCTTCTGTTCTTTCGTTGACAGGAAAGGCATTTTCTCTCGAAAAATATACCCTTTTTTCTCCTTTTTCGCGTCCTTGTTCCATGTTCCGAAAAACTGCTGATCCAACCTCTTTCATAACCTCTGTACAACTTTATTTTGTACGAAAGTAGGTGACATTATGGGTCGTCGCAAGAATTAATAGAATAAGAACATAATATCACTTTTATATGAATCAGTATAATACAAGACACCTGGTCAATGAACTGTATCCAATATCTTCAGAAATGACACGTGTAAAACAATAGAATTCGCTTTGAACAAAATTGTAAGACAACATAGCTGAAATATAGTGTCTCACGCGATATTAACAGATTTACAAAACGTACGTTTTAAATTTTCACTATAGCCCCACATGAAAAAGTTGTAATAAAAATGTAAAAGTTGTAAATACTACTTTTACAATTTTCTCCAAATTTTTACACATCACGTAATAAACCAATTATAAGTGTTAAAAAAAATCCAAGTGGTATGGTCCGATATTAAAAAAATTATTGTCTTTTTAAGAGTGTCCGAATATTAATGGAAGCCACTGTGCCTTTTTGGTGAACCAGCGGTCCGCCAATCAGTGGGTCACAACTAGGGATATGATCAAGTACCTCGGAAACAGGTTCGAACTTTGATTGATTGAATTCGAACTCTATAAGTACTTCGAAAAATATAAATAGTACTCCTAAGTATACTCGAACCTATGCCAGATAGTTTCGAATCTTTTACAACGTACTTTGGTAAATGGAAGTAATACTTGCAAGTATACTCGAATCTTGATCGAACAGATTCGAAACTTTTATGAATATCGTACCAGAAATTCTCTGATTTTTCTAATCATTATTTTCTGTACTTTTAAAATCAATTATGTTATCCTTTAAACTTGGTTATTGAAATTGACTCGGATTCGTGAGTATATATTGAACTTGATCCCATCCCTAGTTACAACCAATGTCGCCAGACCAAGGAAATTGAGGCGAGTACAGTTACCCCCTCTCTCACTAAAAGGGGTGAGGTAGAGTGGGAGACAAGTCTTGATCTGCCGACACTGGTAGGAATTATATGACGCTCGCAGAGGCGCAAAACTAGGGTTTAAAATGCAATTAGAATGATCGTTTTATTCAACGTTCTGGACCAGGACACTTTCAAACACACAGGCTTTTTTCGAAGAATAAGTGCGCTAACCTGGTCAGGAGAAAAACAGGTGGAGAGAAAGAATTCGCAGAATTCGATCTGGCTGGGATTTTTACGGGCTGCTACGAAAAAACACACTTTCCAATTAGTGGGGAATGCGCTCGGCCCTGCCTCGAAAATGTTCATGCCTCGGTGAGGATGAAACCGTTTACAAAAAATTGTAGTTCAGATAGTAAAGTGTCGTGGTGTTTGTCAGCCCCTACCTTTCGTCGATCCTCCCTTCGACCGGTCTGTTGAATTCCGAACTGTAGCCACCGCGTGTAACTTTTATCCCCTGTAAACCAATCACCTTTTCGGCTCGCGAAACTGTGATTAAATCTACCACACGGTACCAACCAATTCCACTTGTACAAAATTTCATCGTTGTCGTAAAATTTCAAGAATGACGACAACGTTGCTGTAATAATCTGGATTGTAAACGCGCCGAACATTCGAACTCGAATTGGAGATTTGGGCATTTGGAGTCGGACGAGTAGCGTACCTGTGTAAATCGAAAAACGAGAAGCGGAGACTATTGGAACAAGCCTCTGTTTAAGCGGCTATTTTATTTTATTTTAGCAGGTCTTTCATTTTAGTCTTTTTTATTGAAAGTTTCAATGGAACTCTCCATTAGTTAATGCCACTTGAGTAGTAATGTGTTTGACTAGTGAGAGACTAGAAATTTTATGTTTGCACTAAATTTTCGGTTTCCTAGAATTGCTTCCATTGCTATGCAAAAAAAAAAATTGTGTGGGATGTGCAACATTATAGTTTAAAATTCAGGATAATACTAAGTAAACCTATAACAATATAGGTATATAATATACTTAATTTTTCTATATTTATAATACAAAATTTGTGTATGTTATGAAATTTTTTTGATCATTTGTTTGGTGGTGTAAGAACTTGCCTCTGTTTAAACAAAGTTGGAATACATGCTTCCCATTTGATACATTTGACGTTAACCCTCCATAGCTCTGTGTAACTTTGAATTCAGATACTGATAAACCAATATTTTTGAGTCTAATTTTATTTTCAGTTAGAACGGGACAAATGCATTGCTTTTCAAGTTACATAAATTCTTTTACAGCGACGACAAAACCTCAGAATATAAAGTGTTAACCTACTTGATTGAAGAAATGATAGAACAACAATGCTGGACAAGTATTTAGTCTGTGATATAATTCATTCTCACTGTCCCCAATTTTTCTTTTAATGTCCTATCTGGACTTTTTTACCCGAAGGATCTTAATCGGTATATTCGTCTCCTACAATCGAGTTAGGTTTAAGTCTGATCTAGGGTAGGTCTGAGTTAAAACTGGCTTAAGTTTCTTCACGATTTTCTTCCCCTCATTGGTTACCGTCTTAACAGTTCCTGGAGTTTTCTCACGCATCCTTGGTTTCCTTTTCTACTTCAATAATCTCTCTTTATTTGACCCCACGGTTTTTCTTACTCGTACTTTTTGAGGATCTTGCAATTAAATTCTTCAGCTTAGTGTTTAATTGGATTCCGATCCAGCAGCCTGAGAATGTGATTTTTAAGTTAGTCTTCTCGTTTATCTGTGAGTATTGTATTATATGATTAATCTACATGTAACTGTTTATACATACGTGGAAACTATTTCGAACACAGTGTACAGGTTTATTTATAACGTCTAATTCTAAAATTAACTAGGATCACGTGTAAATGAGACCAAGATTAGAAAACAAATTTCTAATTAGTCACTCGAATACTTTTTCTGCCGACCAGTTACGATGGATCTGTTCCTAAAGAAATGCGTTCAAATTTTGAAGCGTAGTGCATAAAGACACGCGACACATTTATAAATAATCAGATATACTTCAACAATTTTAAATCTTAAACAATATGTACGTACACTTTCCATTTTTGTAAAATCGTTTCAGAGTGTCAGGAAATTTAGAATAATAAAACTAACAATATTATTACACTTTACTAAAATATATGTATATATATTTATGAATATATTATGCACATATTATACATACATGTATATATACCTCCTCGGTAATGTCGAAACCTATTTATACGGGTGTCGCCCTAATGCGCCACTCGCAGTTCATACGGTACGCGCCGAGAACTAGGGCCGTAACGAGGAGCGAGACGCGCGGTCGGAAAAAGGGGGTGTATCCCTCGAAAATCGGCTGAAAAGTGCAAAAGCTGCCGACTGCTGCTTTACATGAAAAATATGTGAAATTGGCAAGAGGGACGGATGAGGACAGCTCATATTGGCTACATAATTTTCACTACATTTTTCCAAACCATTTCTGAAAAGCGTCACTGTAGACTATCCTGCTAATTCAGTTACCAGATAATTCCCGAGACCGTCGCAGGCTACACGAGGTATTAGCTTCTACAAGAGAGATTTGCAGGTAACACTGGTGACGAATTCTTATCTGTGGAACCGTTGAGCCTGTGGCGCAGGCGCTGATTATTCAGACCGAAATTCGGATTTTAATCCGAATAACCAGGGGCGTAGCAGGGTCCGGGGAGTGGACAAGGGGGGGTCTGACGAGTTACGTTCTCGGCGGCGTTAATGCGTCCGACGTACTTTACGCTGGCAATCGCGAACGCCTGTTAAAGTCCTCGTAAACCTTTTACACGCGTTTCGCCCGTTGCAAGCTACCGTGGCTTCGAGGCGAGAAATTCCGGCGATCCGTTGCCTGCCGGGACGCTTCTCGGGCACATCAGAACACTTTTTGGGAGGGAAACTACGGGGAACGATGCGTGATGCTGGCCGATATAAATAGAAAAAAAATGCTCTCGCACATAACCCTCCCGGAGTAACAGAGAAATAAGGTTTCCGCTCGACAAAGCCGCAACCCTTCAGCCCCTCGTCTAACACGCGGACTTCGAGCCCAGAGTTTTCGTCGTTCACTCGAGCGCCAACGCTGTTGCTTCCGGTTGTTTTGAGCGGTTTATAGCCAGAGAGTAATGGCACCGGATTAATAAAGAACTTGACGACGGAAGAGATTAGGGCACGAAATATTGAACTTATAACGCCCCGGCCGCTGCGTCACGACGCTAAAACCGAATATGGGGCAATTTGTTATGAAACACTGCCTCTATACTACCATTCCCCATGGAACTTCACGGTGTCGTTTTGACCGTGCCAATACCTTTTGTTAATGCGTGCGACGGAGTATCATTTAACTTCTCGCACTACAGCATCAGGCTTGTGACACAGATTGAATAGGCATGTTCTCAATTTCCTTCAAACTGAAATCAAATTTTACTTCGTCATCGTTGATACAGTGGGTACAAGAAATATTTGAACAGTAAATTTCAACAATTGCTCGATTTTTAACTTCTCATTTGTACTTCAAATTTCTACTCATTTTGAAGCTTGAAGCCTCTCCTTTGAAGTTCTACTTCTTATTAACATAAACCATACTTGGTTTAAAGCATTAAATAAATAATAATACATCATTATTTATTTTCGTTAAATATGTCTACTTACATCCATCAATGTATACGTCAAAAAATTCGAGTTCTCGAAACATTTAATATATTTATAGACGTATTGTGGTGAGATGACAAGAATGTCCCTGGCAGCAGTGTCGCCAGATGATGGGACGGAGCGGAAGTGAGGGGAAGAATTGAGGAGAAGCAGTTGCTCCCTCTCTGCGGGACCGCGACGAAAACGTGGGGAATAGCATCATGGAAGGGGAAGATAGAGTGGGGACACAAGATCTGGTGACACTGTCCCGGAGACCTTCTTGTCATGTCACCACAGTACTTACATTGCTGGGATGATTTGGACCGTGTTAACTTTTGTGCTACCATTAATTTATAATACTAAGATACTCCAACTCATTCAAAGCACTTCCCTAACATATTTTGTCTCATTTTTATATAATTTAAGAAAATTTTCATTGTATACGTAGCTACTGAATTTAACGTAATTTACATGCCAGTAACATATATGTCAATCGAATGAAAAATTTCCAACAGATGTCTTGAAACTAGCCGCAACATTTTTATCGCAGTATTTTAACAGTTTCCAATTTTTCTTCGTATTATTTCATTTCCGTAGCAAAAAGTACTTAAGTTGGAGAGTGTAGAATATCGGGTGATAGCCCTTTTTATTTCTTTCCTGGTAGTAAATGCTCGGCCATTTAAAAAGTTTTACTGTGACCTAAAGCGGTTACGTTTCGCTGGCGCAATGGTATTGTAATCGTGGTAAAAAAGTTTACAATTTACAATTCTTCGTGAATCCTAGCAAATGTAAATCGCAGTAAAAAGCTTTAAAGTTTCAGGTTGGAGTACAGATATCGGACTTGAAGGTGATAGTTCAGTATAGGTGAGCGTGGGCAAATATTTTGCACTTCAACATTGAGTACAAATTTAATGTATAGAAAAATTAATAATAATAATTTAATTGAATCTTTAATTCTCATGATGAATTACACTTACAGGTATAACCAAAGTGAATATTGAAAATTGTTTTGCTTATTAATTTAGAGTTTAAACTTGAATCTTTACGTATTCAATAAGTTTTTGACAAATTTTGTAGGAAATATGTTTTGAAGACAATAAAAATTAAAAGCTGTAAGTTTGCACTTTACTCATATTATGTAATATCACAATACAAATTGTAATAATATTTACTTCTTAATCTGTACCTTTTTTACATATACAAAATGTTGTAACGTTTCCAATATTGCAAACAGGATGACATATTTGCAGAATACAAATATTAACTTTATGTTCGTACTTCAGTTACATATGTAAAATATTGTTTTCATGCCTTCTATGATTTTGACAATCGTGTCTCGTACATTAGATAAAACCTATATTGTATCAGCTACGTTTGAAATGTGGAAATTCATTAATTTGTTGAACATGGAATTTATTACGTAGACATTTATTGGTTTTATAGCATCCCAATATAACTTATCAGAAATTAGACTTTGCAAAATGAAATAGTAGCTTATATTTAATAAATTCATTCGATTGTACTCTCGATGCGACGATGGGTGGAATAATCTAATTACAATAAAATGTGATGTTATAATAGTTAAACAAGTGTGTAATAATATGCATAATTACAATAGTTGCAGAATGTAATGTTGTATAATAGTTGAACAAGTGTGTAATGATATGCATAATAATGGTGTCTACGATTAATATATGTAAAATGGCAGCTTTCATTCATAATAACGTCAAATGAAATAATGTTGTTTCTTAGTTTGATCAATTATTCAGTGGATAAGTGAAAAATAAAGAAGAAAAGAAATGAATGGTGGTGGACACAAAACTGATGCTAATTTTACAAATGATCAATAATGTTCATTTTATTTTTATTATTGTTACAAACAGTATTATAAGAAGGATAGTTTATTACCTTTTCACAATAAATATCCCGACTGTATAACTTAATATATTAGAGTAATTGTACATGGATGAGAGACATAATCATAACGAGTTCCACCTATCACTTGAATTATTAACACTATCGAACGCGGACCGTTAATTAGGTTTCGTAGCTAGTTGTACCAACATAGTTTTCTGTCACATCTTTGACAAATATAACCGGATGTTGAAGCTGTTTTTATCAAAGAGAATCACACAGACGGAAATTAGGAACGATCAGGATTAAAAGCCACGTCTGTGGAAAAATCGGGAGCAGATGCGCGAACTCGTTCTTTTTCACTGTTTTTTCTATTCGCATGCTCTTGGTTTTTATCTGCGGACATTTTCCTCACGGCACTCCTAAACATGTTGACGGAAGTGTCCTCTCGACATGGCACGAGCGACTATAAGATATCGCGGAATGAACAGAGAAAGATCCAGCATTCTCAGCCAGATTTTTTGTCCAAGGGGTTTACGTCGTGAGCTGTTGAACATGGTTTGCGCCGAATGACATAATTTCCTCAGGGAAGCTTACGTTTATCCGGTGTTAAATTCGGGAAAATTTCCGGCACGGTTCGCCTCGCTCCTATCAATTTTACGGAATTTCGAGCAGACCACCGTAATTGTAATTTGACTCTGTAATTTGGGATGAAGAGATAGAATGGAAGCAGGTGAAAAATTTTAACGCGGCAATATTCCTACCAGTCATTTTCTCTTTGTTGGTTCAGCACGTAGAATAAATGCTGAGAACTCGTCCTACATTTCATATTTCGAAAACTGGTTCGATGAAACAAAAATACGAGTATAATACTTTTTAAATTTCGTAAAGTGTTCTAATGGAACCAAAATAAAACCCTAATTACATTACTTATATTTAGCCGAACCTTTTTCCAGTTGTAACATCTCCGCTCGCGTACACATTATTGTTGAATACGAAATTTCTTTTATATCGATTAAAATGTCATTTATTTGTTCCTAAAGTGATCTTAATCTATTGTAATATATTGTAGTACATTATGCATATACTACGAATCTAGTATATTGTAGTACAGTATAGAATTTTCAAACGTTTGGGGGCTTAAGTTTATTACTGGGCGGCGCAGAGTGGGCAATTTCGATAAAAAATAAAACAAAAATTAAATATTAAATATTATTTTCTTAAATAATACCCTTGTGTCCGTGCTGCCATCTAGCGGTTTCGCTCGGTAATCGGCGCGCGATCATCAGACCGAATCGTATCGATCGCGCGGATCATACAGACATACTTTTCTACTTTATATATAAAGATTAAGTATTCTTATTTGCGTTAATACAAAAATGAAATGAACCAGATGGAATAATATATTTTGTTCTGAGGGAAGTTTACATTGCAAAATGTTATGGAATGAAATCTTTCAATACATATATGTTCTATATTCTTACATCTAGTATGTCTTACTTTCTAGTATACAATATTAACGCAAGTTCGAAACATGCAGCTATTGGTTCGACATTATATTCACTACTTCTAAGATACTATAATCTATAAATTATAGTAGTGTATTGTAGTATATTCTAGTATACATAATGTATGTAGTAGATCACTAAAGAAATTTCACGTAGGTGATACAATTTTTAAGAAAGACTCGAAGCTCCGCACGAAAAGTTTAGCGAATTCGAATGGATTGCCCTAATAGTCCGTTTAGTCCAACTAATAAGCAGTGGAGGGGTACCATAAATCCGTTGAACATTGCTCCGCTAATTCGGCATCAGAAATTGCTAACCGGAAACGCAACTGTGTTCGTGAAACATGGTTGAAGTTCGAAACTCAATAACCGAAGGACCAAGTCGGTGGCCCGAATCTTGGCGGACTTATGATCAGGGGGTGGCGGGGGGTGGGCGGCGTGTTTAATGCGTTCGGCCGATCCCGGATCCGGCGGCCGGCGTATCGTGCCAAAATATGTCAGCGAGAGATGCATTTTCCAGTTTGCCATCCGAGAGCAACAGTTGTCGCGCCCCGGGAAACTTTGCCCACCGGATATAGATTTCAACAGCGGCGATTGCAAGCTGCGCGTGTCGACGTAATAACAGAATGAAACACGACCAACGATGGTACTTAACCCTCGGCTGATCGATATTTTTGACAACTGCGCGTCGCCGATGATTAGACCCATTCAAGCACTCCTTCGGTTTTTCTAAATTTGTTTTGAAAATTTGAGTAATTTCCATATGCGTACCGATCATATCATTGAATTAGTTCGTTATTATTTACTATGCGAAGCATACAGCGACAAATATAATACCTACAGTCCGTAGAATCTTATAAAATATAATGAATTATATTTACTTTTAATTTATTTAATTATCAACTTATAAAAGTACAGAGAATGATACTTTATCTAACTGAAATATATGTATTTAAGTAGTAGTTAATTATTTATTAGGTAATGTATGATTGGACGTACGTTAAAGAAATCAAGTAACTCAGAAAGAGACCAAATTAAATGACACTCTGACATGTCTGTTAAATTTCGTGTTTCTTTGTTTACATTTATTTATATCATCAACATGCATATTTAATGTTACACATGTAGATAGGATAATTGCCATTATTTCATAATATTTTATTCACCTTGTACGTTTTACCTGCTATCTAGAGAACGGATAATCTGATAATGAGTTATGACGTTATCGACTAGTAATTAACACGTCTATATTAATTACACTGTCGAAACGTGAAACCAAATAACCGCAAAACTTTCCTTTGCGTCAGTGCAAACTGTCAGGGGATATCGATTACGATACTGTAACAGCTTCGGTTATTAACCGGACAAGCAAATATTGAAAATGGATGAACGAGAAAACTCCTTAATTACTGTGAAATTAAATTTATTGATTCATGACTGGTGCGATTGCATCCATTTTCCTGCAGGCAAACTTTTCTTGCGGTTGCTGCGTCACTTCAGGAACTACAATCAAACTTTCTTTTGAGATACATCAGTTTTACTGGACTCTTTGGTCCGATTTCTTTTCCTCGTGCCAGGTTTAACTTGTTTACATTTCAATTATTTAATAAAATATAGCTTCCGGCATGAAGTGATGTGCAGGTGGCTTCTTCCGACAGCTACCCCACCGCCTTAGCGTAAATAAAGCCGCCAAGAACAGAACAAAAAGAGGAGGCAAACAGGAAACCGGATTTCGTCGAAGCTATCGAAGTTCTATTCCCTTTAAATTGCCACTCTGCGCGTAAAATCACGTTCCCGTATACCGTGAACGCAGGACGCTGAACGTCTCTTCGGTGCAGGCCGCCTTTGAAAAGCGAGCCTTTCCAAGTGGTCGAGTATGTGTTCAGCGCCGCGTGCAGTGTATACGTGGGAACGCTGCGTAACGTGTCGCAAACAGAACATAATGTTCGCCAACAAACTCGACCAGCCTAAGCGTGCAGCTAGCGAAGAGGCGTCGTCTGGTCGGTTCTGACAATCTAGAACACGGCTGGACCTTTTAGCGTGATGCCGAAAGGTGGGATCTCTTAAGCTCGTCTGGACGCAGCGTTTTGTGATCCATACTCCGTTCGCGTTCGTCTGGACGCACAAGTTCGCGTTTCTACGATGTGATTTGACATGTCTTTTCTTCTTTTCCTTTAACAATTTTCTTTGTTGTAAACAATTTTGCGACCAGTTTCTTCTACAAATGTCCACCTACTCCGAGGTGTAGATTCACCCCTACGACGGATGACCATTACTTTTTATACACTCTGTACCTTCGTTTCGGAACCTCGAAATGTTGCACCAGACGCAGACGCGCGCATTTTTGGGTCCACTGCTTCGGAAACAGCCCAGATGCAGAGGCATGGGTTTTTCGACCAACTGCTTCAGAATACTTTTTGGACTATTATTTCGGATTTTGTTTAAATTTGGATATGTTGTAATCTCTAGTGGTATACGATCGAAAGGACCTACACTGAGAAAAAATCCTGTCGAAACAAGAAAAATATATGTTGATTCAATAAGATGTACTATTGAATAGTGCCAATATCATATGAACTTATTTTAATATTTAATACTATTGAATTTCAATAGCAAAACTCACTTCCGCCAATCATATAAGCCAATAGCTTGACCATCAATGTTTTCAAAAAAATAAGATATGGCCTCGAACCAATTCCAGTATAAATCAATACATTTCTCAAATTTTTTTAACAACATATCTGATTGAAGGAAAAAAAGAAATATTACGAATAATAATATACGGTATTGAATCAAATAATATTTTCAATCATTTCATGATAGACAATTCAAATACATCACGATTTGCTTCTAAATTTCATACTATTGAAAAGAATACATTGATATTCATCGAAGTAAACAAATTACAATAACACGCGTGTTATTGAAGTAACTACTTTTTTTTCTCAGTATACATAAACCACAAAAACGCGTTTGCACGCATGCGTCTAACAATAAGTGTAGACGCAGTCGCACGCGTCCAGACGCATGCGACCCCTTCTGACGAAGTATGACGAATGGAGTTTAAGAGGCCTTAGGATCACAAAACGCTGCAACCAGACGCGCTTAAGAGATTCCGCCTTAAGGTGGGCCACTTGGATGCTCCATTTCGCCGCAAGCAAGTAGCCTGATTACCCGGAACGACCGCGGGCTAAAGGGAGTCGACTTGGGAATAGATTCAACCCAAAACTATCCTCTCTCCTCCCCCCCCCCCCCCTCCCTCTCTACACGCGTCTACGCATTCGCGTTTCGCATTGATCCAACTATCAGGATCCTCTTTAACCAGCCCCCTGCATCAAACTTTAAGTTCGAACGGCTTCCAAGGAGTTTCACCGACCCATTCGGATCGCGGCCGTTGGGTTGTTCAATAATTGAATCCAGGATTCTTGCGGGTCATTCTGAATAATTAGCGTTAACTGTTACGACTGCGGTCCCTTTCTTGGACCTTCGTGCTCCCACTAATGCTGATGACGCTCGTTTTGTTCTTCGGCTCGTAATCCCGTCCCGTAGCTCTGCTACTTCGCTGTTGTTTCTTCTTATTGCCATCGGAGCCGAGTACGAAACAACGTAACGAGAGTCCTCGTACTTTGTTAACAATTTGCCCGGGAAAATAAATACAATTACACGGGACATTTTATTCGTTGTTTCCGCCAACTCGTTACGTCGCTTCGATTGTTCACACGGAAACGGTTTCGCGAAGTACGGAGAACCTACGAAAGTGAAATCCTGATAATTTGTTTGTGGAATAAGTTACCTAATCAATTGTGTTCGGCGTTTTGATTATTTTTTGGATTTTCCTGGATTTTCTGGATATGTAACCATGCTTAAAGAAGAAGAATTGAATTGTCTTTTCGATTTTGGATTTTGTGTACGAAGTTATCTAGAAATAAATTCTAGTCATTTTATTTAATATTCTCTGTGGTATTGAATATAATTCTAATGCTGTTTTAGATCACACCTACTCATTTTTGCAAAGAATGTTTAGGGATGGTGTTCTTTCATGAAGTCACAGGGTGGTTTGAGTTATCCAAGCTAGCAGGAAATATTGAAAATGCGTGAGAGAATGTTTCGTCGTTCTATTTAAAGACATTTTGAATTACGTTGCGTTGCTTTTTATATTTCGCGCTTCCATATTTCGTCCCCTCGGTGCTTCATAGAAAACGGAAATCATTTTTGACCGCAAACTCAACTGTCGGCCACCAAAAAGACATGCACTTCCATTCTTTTTCCAGAAATAGAGGAGACGCGCTCCGAGGCATATTGACAAACTGTGTTTATAGGTATAACGTGTTCTACAAACAGAACGTGCTTTACTTACGTTAGCGTGTGCATAAAAGTGAGGAACGCTGAGAAATATTATACTGTGTTATGACGGTATTTATTAAGTAAGAAGAAACGAATGGTTATTGTAATATGTTGAAAATAGTATATCTTGAATTCTTGTACTATTTTTATTATTTTAAATCGCACCTATTCATTTGTAATTGATTCATCTCTTCAATTGATTTGTAATTCATTGTTTGTAGCAATGACTTATAACGATAATGGTTATAACTTTCAGTCTTTTTTGCAATTGTTTGTTTGTTGTCAATGTGTTTAATCAACTAACTTCATTATCGAATGGCACCACACCTGATAAGTCGTGTACAAATGGAAGAACATTGAAAAAAGACAAACTTTTGCATACGCCTAATAGGTTATCTGTTATCGTAAATCACTGAGCGATCAATGGTTAGTGTAAATTTGTTTAGATAGAATTGTTGACGTCTTTACGTGGTAGTACCTTTGCGAATTACCGGGTGTCCCCCATTAGAGGTCGCCGGGAACATTTGTCAAAGGCATCCTCTAATTATTTTGTGTGTGATGGCACCGGTTGCGTGTCGTTACTAAGCATAATTTGCGAATGACGTATTTTGCAGGTGGTAGAATTGACCACGCGCATCACTATAATAACGCTTATCGAGCACTGGACGAAACACTGGCGTTAGAGGAAGCAGTGAGGGCAGTAATGAAGGAAGTCGACCTGTCGGAAACGCTACTCGTCGTGACGGCAGATCACTCGCACGTGCTTACACTCGGTGGTCTCGCAACGCACCGTGGGAATCCCATATTCGGTAAGTGACACGATAAACCACTGTCTGATGTAGCACCTATCTCCCATCAAGGATCGCGTGATATTAAGAGATACAACGTGTTTAATGGTTTCGGCTTTCATTGAAAGTCAGTCAATCAAGGGTCTTCTGGTCTAGTTTCATTTTGTAGGCCGCTTTTGGGAAGTTTCGTAAAAAACAAAGGACTGTTTTGTACTGAGATTTTGCAGAATCGATTCGCAGGAGAACCTTTATTTATTATAGGATCCCGGTCTTTCTCTCTGTAAACTAACCGGAAATACCATTCTGTATTAAAATATTTCCAATTATTCACATACTGTTTCAATTTAAATAGATCGGATTTGATTATCAAAATGAATCTAATTTAGTATGTACAGAATAGGTTATGCCATAATTTATTACTTCCATTTAATATCGTTATTACGTCTAGAACGATGAACGTTGGCGAGTCACGCAATTAACTTCATATCTCGAGTTTGGTTGAAAATTGAGATGGATTCTGCAGCAAAAAATTGACAGAACTCTATCTTCCCACGATTTCATAAAGTAAAATTAAATTCTAAAATTAAACCACATGTTATTTATAATAAATCATTTCTTACTTGGAAGAAACGGTATTCGGTGTTTATCACATTACAAAATGCAATATCTCATATAGTGTGTTTAGTAAATTTTTCGTAAATTAAATGTTCCATCTTCACATATAAGTACACGTGAAAAACATAGGTAAAGTAATTTACATACTATTCTGTCGAAACGTTACACAAAAATATACAATACAATTCTTTTATTTAAGACGAAATATTTGTCTCGTATGAATAGTTGAATTTCTGCAAGTTTCGAAATATCACTGGATTCAGGTGCAGCAAGAAACAGTAATGAAAACAATAAATCTTTGAAATCCCTTGTTACATCCACAAAATGAAAAATAATTAATCGAATAATATGAACTGGCCAAATAAAATGTGAGCGAAATGTTACGCTAACGCAACGTTCGGGTCGAAGATGTAATTTTCGCCCGATGTGATCACCAGATTGAATGCACCGGGTAGAAGTTCCGTGAACGATTCCATAGTTCAGAGATCATCCTTTGAAATACAGTCATAGTAAACGTAAGGATCGTACCTGGCACGGAATAACCCGAGGTATACCTTCCAATATCGTGCCTCTTTATTAACCTCGTTACTCCTTTGATTTCCTTTTTCCCCAGGAAAATGTAAAAGGAGGTCGAAGACGGGAACACGCTCTTCGTCGTTCGTGTATGTTGAACGGAAGCCCGTCGATATAATTGACATTTTTCCCATATTTCTCTTCCTCGTTTGTTCAGCAAAAAATTTTTCTATTCTCGGTATATTAAATTTGTGGAAAACGGTAGAACAACTGGGAAGAGAAAAATCCTCGATAATCTGTAACACGGCGAGACAGAGACTTGATTCGTTAGACACGGTTGATCGGGACCGACAAGGCAATTATAAAGAGACAGAGGGGTCACGATTCTGCGATTGAAAGCCCCATCTATTGTCGATTGAATCTATCATTCGCTGGAGATAACGTCGTGGGATTATAAACTTGCGAGGTCCATCAAAGCTGGAGTACTGTAGTTGTATATCGAACTATTGCACAGGCTGTCCCAAAAATGTTGTACACTACTGAAGGGGGGTGATCCCTGAGATCGTTTCGAGTAATTCTTTCCATGGCGAACATGTTCTCCGCGGCTTTGTTAAGGAGTTATAAAGGAAAAAATACCTTCATTTTTTATAGAACGATACTCTCCTCTTTAAACACCTAAGATTATAGTCCATTTCATTAGGAATTTAGTAACTATAATTACCCATGCACGTATAAAATTTCTAAGTAGTTCCTGGTCCATATAACAGACACAGAACATTATTATTTTGCATTAATCATAAAAAATTCGCAGTCTACTCATTAATCACTCGCTAATTTTCGAAGCTCCTTATTTGTAGACTTCATACGTAGGTGTGTAAGGTACTTGTTTATTTCATCAAGCAACTGGGAAATATCCGTAGCCCGATTAATCACGGGTCATTAACGACAGCAACAAAACTGGACGCGATTCAATCTTCTTCGACAATTTGAAGGATCGGGACAGACTGTTTACCCTTGATTAAATTAAATCGCTGGACAATGCGAAGCGCATTTTCCGGACTGAATCCCCCAGCAGCAAAGCTTCTCCATTCACGAAACGAGTTATGATTCTCGGACGAAGTGGCGTGAAAGCTTATACCGGATTCCGTTAACGATTTTATTCGTTTCTTTTTGTTTTCTTTTTGCTCCTCATTGCATTGTGTCCTGGGAATTTTTTATCGTATCGTTGACGTCTCCTTCGTTAAAACGAAATCGTTGTAATTGCTGTCTGGCGTTTCGCGAAAGTAACAAATACCGCACGTGGTGGTTCATTATAGGGAAAATGATTACACACGCCGTTCCATGGCTTTTCCTTCCTTCTATCGTCGACGAGGCTATGTGGGAGCTCCTCCGGTGCTCTTGATTCGATAACATTCAATCCCTCCGGTGATTTCGTAGGCCCGACTTTCCCCGTGATTAAATTCGACTTAACAAAGCCCACCAGTTTCGAAATCGAATCCCAGATCGAGGATCGAAATAGATTCTGTTCGATCTGCTCGTCACGAGTCTGACTCGACATTCTGACGTTGAATGTATTATTGAAATTATTAACAGAGAAAATGTATTTTTCACTTCTACTTCTTAAAATCGACTGGGACAATTATCATTTTGCCTAAAGATCCGCAGTCTAGCCATTATGCATGAACGATTGACAAATTCCAAAACGTGTTCGCACACCTAATAATTTGCCTTAGGCAAGCTGGGTCATTCCACGCGAAATCGAACACTTTTTGGAGTACTCTTGCGGATTTTCACTAGTCGGGTTTTCACTATAAGCTCGTAAAAACTCATTTTCATCGGTCTGTTAGTTCTAGTCTTATGATTTAATGAAAAAAAATGTAACACTTCCTTTACGCATCTGTAAAATCAACAATTTTTAAGAGTTCGAAAAATCCTTTGAGATTCGTTCATAGGTCATTAAAAGCTACGACATATTCAGATTTGAACAAAGTCCGAAACAGTACTCCAAAAAGTGTCCGATTTCGCGTGGAATGACCCAGCTACAACGTAAAACGATACATTGCCACTACAAATTCCTCTGCCTACCTCTAAAAAACACGTAAATTACCTCGATAAAATATGAGGACTGTTCGTACCTCTTCGAAGAATATCTTGCGATTTTATGGAAACCCTTTTTTCCTTCGAAATCAAACTTTCATTGCATGGTAATATCAGAATAAAGAGTACCACGGCTAGGACCGATTCATCACTGTACCCCACGCATTTAAAATTCATTGCAAACTTATAAGAGAAGCTCGAGTCGCACTAGGAGGAAAGTAGAAAGAAGAGGAAGAAGAAACATTTAACTTCTAACTCGATCGAGACCGATCGCTATTCGAGTCACGTAAAAGAAAACCGACAGGACGAGTCAATAATTTATCCGTCTGCGTCGTGTTTGGTTCATATACGTGTTCATCGAGCGACCGGGAAAGGGCCGAGTGGCAATCCAATACGAGGTAAGTGATTCGGCATACTATTTTATATACAACTTCCCTAGTCACTTCTTCATCGGACGACGGTAAGGGCACTGGTGCCCTTCCATTCCAAGGTCTTGGATTCAATGGGATCCAATCTCCTCGGACAAGACCGTGTGCTAGAACCGAGAACGTTTGTACAGGGGTAAATCCAATCGCGGCGGAATGCAAAGGACAGTTTTTGTGGCTCGTGCGTGAATCGTCTGGGTCATTGGGACCCTTCGATCTCATTTCCGCCGTTCCCTTGTCAGGTTCTTCCTCCGGGCATTGCCGTGGTGATAATTCGATGCGCAGACTTGTTTCCCTGAACAACTGAAGGTTTCCATCTTTTTTATAGTTTATTTTAACGTGGTTGCATCAACTGCGAAGTCAATTGCTCAAGTAATTTGTATAACAGAATTGACATTGACATTAGCGTCACTAACTGTAACGTAAAACTTTAACGAGTAATATAAATCAATGGATTTATAGAAAAGGAGGACGTTCCTGATGTTGTCTTCGTTTAGGGTTGTCATGAGATCTCTCTTAACCACTTCGTTCTCTTGCACGATGGATGCCACGGACGTGTTATCCTTCGTGCGAACGGTATTGCGACTTGCGACGCAGAATAACACGTCCGTGACATCGCGCAAACGGCATTGCGTCGCGAGATAACTCGTCTGTGACCTTATGCAAACAGTATCAGCGTCGCGACATAACACGTAGAAAAGAACGAAGTGGTTAATAAAGAATCTGGTTTGTTTATATCGTAAGGGGTTGGTATTAATGAGTTTGAACGCAGCGTATAGAGAGTACGAGGTGTTGGCAGTGCCAAGGTTGGAGGTTATGTTCGCCGCTTGTCTATGAAACGGTGTGGAAGAGAGAAGTGTGTATATGTAGAGTGTTGGACTTATGTATTATCAGAGAGGATATGAGTGTGCTCACGGCCGAGGTGTTTCTGCCTCCACTTTTGTCAGTGTAGACAGAGACAGATCATCTAGAATGGAACAGAATCTACACCCACTCTTAGAATGCTGAAGCTTTCTTTTCACTTTTGCGTAATAATTTCAGTGACTTTAATATTATGCTTCGCTAAAGATATGTCTGAAATTTCATTTACGTACAACGTTACAGCAAATGAAATTTTCAAATATCTCAGATTAATTCAGAGTGGACATGGCCGATTTTGGAATCAACTAACTGAGATATCAAGTATTTAATGGAGTTTACAACGGCATTATCCGTGCATTCGGTACACTTTAAATCCCTCGAGGGTTTGATACCTTGAGGGTCGCGATCAGCCCTCAAACAATTTCAAAATGACAAAACAAACGATTCCTCGACTCGGAAGCAAGGATTAATGACGAGGAACTGAAACGAAAATGGCTAAACGACCGCCGAAATCGCCCCGACGACTGCACTCTATAATTGCGCTGCCAATCCAGAGCAGCGAGATTATAGGAACTGCAATCCGGTTGACAGACACGCAGATACATCGCCGCGATAAAGCATTATTTGGCATCGTAAATCCGTAATTTAATTAAAGTGCCGCATCCGGAAACTGTACACCCAGATGTTCCGGAAAAATTACGTGTCGTAGTGGCCGTAAATACTTCAGACCGGAACTAGTAAAGACACGTTAAAAGGTTTAATTTACTATCGTTAGATGTTGCGTGTAATTGACAAATGATTTCGACGCCACTGGAAACAGTCCAGAGATTCTGGAGCATTTCCAAGCCCATAAGGGCAACATATTAGGACGATAGCGCCTCGTATATCGTATACATATATTACGTTCACGATTCCGAAAACAGACGATGCCGGTATAATGTGTATGAATCGGGATAGGAGCGTTATTTCCATTTCTGACCTCTTTTATTCATAGCCCTGGCCGGCTGAATATTGTCCTTTATCACGAAACTAATCACGCTAATTGCACATACGTTACCTTCTTAACGAGCTGGTTATTAATTATTAATGTCACGCGCCGCTTCGGTTCGAACGCCGCCGCGCTCTCTGGGACGTGGATAAATCAAAACGCGAGGGGAACGTATACAGGACTTACGTTGCCGTAAGAATCAATGGAAATTCAGGCAGTCTAGGCGCATGGAACGTGCGAGGAATGCCCGATAAACGTTTTGCCGACCGTGCACTCCCCGATTTTGCATTTAGTAGTCACGATAGCGCCACACCGGTATACGGTTAAATAAAAGAAGGATTCCCTGCACGATCAAGGATAAATGCGTGTAAACACGATTCACATTGCGTCTCGTACTTTAAGAGGGTGTCGCGGACCTGACCCAAAAACACGTTTCCACGCTATCTTCCTAATCACTTCCGGAAAGTTGCCAATTACTCTACTGTCCTCGAGAAAATACGACGGTCAAATGTTAACCGGATTTTGCGTTGCACAGGTGTGGGTGTTCTTATCTACAGTCAGTGCAAAAGGTGTTCGTACACTTTAGAAACGAATAGATTTTGTGTCTCACTTAACCTTTTCCACTCGAAGCAATTTTAATTTCAAAATCAAGGCATTTCTTTCAACCCAGATAATTTTTACATTTTCCACATCAAATTGAACTTGCTTTCTTATATAACAGTTGAGCCTTTTAGGATTTATAGAATACAGACGAATTTAATAATATTAAAACTGTTTCGAATAATGGTACGGTAATTCTTACTGGCGCCTCAGAGTCACCATTCGAGTGGAAAGGATGAAGTGTGACCCCTAGAGTATCGTCTTAAATTTTGACGAAGTAAACCATTATTTCATGTTTAATTTTAATAGTATCAAGTGGTGTCAGTATCCTACAGGGGTTGTTTTTTAAAATATATTTTCTCGTAGTTTTCAAAGCCATCGATGTTTTTTTTTAAAAAATAACTACATATATTTTCGTGTTGCATCGTGTAACAAGTGAAAAAATGCATTCAAATATGTATTGGGACATGACCTTCAGACGACCTTGAACTCCGAAAATGGAGGTCAAACTTAAATTTCGCTTTGCAAGGAGAATGCAATATGTACAATCTTCTTCGTCCAACATGACTGAACTCTCCAGATTTATTTACGTTATGTTTAATAAGTCACATCCATTTTTACAAATGAGTAAATACGTATAGACGCTTTTTTAGAAGGATTAGTATTGGAATACTGACTTCGTATGACTATACCTCGGAAATACGCATGGACCGCCGCGCCGCAGGCTTTAGCTTAGGGCTGCGTTGTCGAACACGAGCGAAGCAACGAAAATGGCATTGTTCGTTTACGTTGAAATGACGTGAACTGGGAGTGACGTTTAAGCATTTCCTAGTGACATATTTTTCATTGTAAAGGTGAAAATAACGATGAAATATTTATTCGGTGAATTTTACTCTAATGTGATGCTAGCTGGAGCATGTTTGTGCATATAAAATTGCTGCTTCGCGTCCATGAACGTGAATGAAATTGTTTGTTGTTTTCCACATCATTCAATCGAAGCAAACATAAGCAAAAATTTCATTTCTGATATAATTATTAGTTAAAGTATTATTTCTACAATAACTATATAAACATCAACAGAACTGTATGCACAGGTAAGTACATACATACATAGTTAAAATTTTCTTCACTAGTTGCAACCAACGGGAGCAAAATTAAAATTCCTTTTTCCATATTCATAATTTTAATGAGTTAAAAATAATACCTAGCTATGCTGAAATTCTTTCAATAATTTATGTTCATCATGAATCCACAAATAGTGTTCCTCATTTATGGGAAAATAAACAGAACGTTACAGTTTAGTAGAATAATTATATGTATACACATTCGTGAACTCCTTCGCAACATAAATCATTTTGTTTGTATAGCCGGATCGCGTAAAATCAAATACGAAGCTCATCATTAGTTCCCGTATCATTTACCTTACGGAGCAATGAAAATAGGCAATACTTTAATCGAGAAAATGATCATTATTAATTAATTCTGGCAAGGTGCACAAAATTCACGCGAACTAAACTCAGTACAGAATTTTAAATTCGAAGCAACGTAATTTTGAACTTGCATTGTTCTCAGTTGTTATGCAACTCGCTAGAAAGCAGCAGGAAGCGTAAAACAAAGCAACTTCGATGTAGTTACTTTCGAAATTGCACAAAATTATTAATCGCTGTGCTACCGGTAAGAAACTTTCCGGAATTGCTAGCAAGTCGCTCTTTATTGATCATTCATCGAGATTTATAATAAATGTCTGACCCGGGATCGGGTTTAAACGTTTTAAATCGCGGGTGTCCAATGCGGAAATTAATTAGTACACTCTTCATCGCCCGGAGTGCATCTAATACACGCACGCCATTGTTATTCGCTAATTGAACAGCTGTCTGGACTCGCGCGTCAACGAGGAATAAAGCGATCAGAAATGGAATCGAAACCGTTCTCCCCATTGTCTCTACTAAATTGCTTTTAATAAGTGCACGTGAACAGTCGAGTGTTCTATTTACGAACAGACACAATCCGTCCGTGTTCATTCGATCAAAATTGAAATATTAATCGATCCGCATCACACTGGTCGATTAAAACTATGATACAAATTGAAAGCCAATTCGTCCGAACAGAATTTTATTTCCTGACGAGTCGATCTGAGGAAATCATGAAAGTAGCGCGGTTCACGGATTTTGATTGTACCTATTTGCAGAAGCTATCCACGCTGATCTGCACGATCCTATCGGAATCGTCTGGCACCGTATCAAGTATTACATAAAAGAATCGGACCAATAACACTCTTCAACGCGTATTTGAATCTGTAAGTCTATGTAAACGCTTCTAATAGGCCTTTATGAGTTCAATAAGAATTTTCCAGTCATCTCAATTACGTAGTTTTCGAGCCTTGCGCTTCGAGTGTGATAGTTGCGCAGTTCTAACTTACATAATAATATTTTATGGAATTTCTTTCATCAGGTGTTGTAGTAAAAACATGTTTAAACAATGGTTAAAGTAGAAAAGATAACTAGAATATGCCAATTTCTGTGGACATTTTTCAATTTATTTAATGTTAAAGAAGTGAAAATTACATTTATTCTATAATAAATATAAATTTAATTAATTATTCCATGAGATATGGAGCAATCCTCGGATCTGTGGATGACGTTGGTAGAAGTTAGAAATCGCGTTCAGTTCTCGAATTGCAAACGAAACAGTATTGCGAGACGTGGCATGTCGACGCGGCGGTAGTAATTAATTTATGAAAAAGGAAGAGAAAGTGTTAGAAGATTTCTCATTTACTGTAATCATGTCTTTTTAGTTAATTGCGAAGTACAGATGTTACATAGACATTTTATATCTCTTGTTTATAATTTTAGTGAGTTAAAATGATGCAAAATTATTTTGAAACTCTTTGAATATTTTCACTGTATTGCATTTAATCTCCTCATTTTTGCCATAAATGTAGAAAATCCACATGAATTTTCTGCGAAACAGAGAATACGATGTTCATAAAATTATAATTACTTCGAAACTAATTGAAAATTTTAATACCTTCATTTGATCCTTGTTTAGAGCCCATAAATGCACAAACACAGGTAATTTTAACAAAATTATTCTACATAAAGCTGGATGTGTACCTCATCGCATGTGCTGACATAAATTCCATTAATCAGTTTCGTCAGTAATTTTAAATAATGTAGGCTGGAGTAGCAATTTTTGGGAACATAATCAATTTATTTCTACATGGTAGTACGACAGACCAGTTATTGCTTTCGTGTATTTAATATATTTACTATAATTAGACTACGGATTTCATGCAGTTATAGCACGAATGATGAAATTCAGCATCATAAAACACTTTAATCAATTTTAACATGGCTCTATTTCGCTCTGGATTTAATCAAACGTTTAATTAACTAAATTAAGCTCCGATTAATTATCGGCAATGCAGTAAAGAACACTCATATTTTCATAAATATTCGCAGTCTCCTCACAATCTTTCTTAATTAACCTATAATGTATGAATGCTGCAACAGCGATGAATAAATGACCAACTTGATTTATATTAAATATTTTATCTTTCATAGAGACGGCAAAGGCGTTTTTGTTCAGAACACAAAGAGTAATTGTACTGATACAATATTTAATATGTAGTTGAAGAAACAAAAGAAAAGTACAAAGAGAGTTTAACAAAAGTCTGAATTTTTAAAAGTCTAGTACAGAATATTTAATAGACACGAATATATATGCTCCCACTTAAATATTTCAATATGACATACCCTCTCGTTCTGGCACAAAGAGGGTTAGAGATTTTCTTACTTCGAAATACGCATGTTTGGAACTGAAATTGTTGATATGCTATAACAAGTATATGGAGAGAGTGTTATGAAGGCAGAATTCATTTATAAACTGGTGGAAAGGTTGCGAGAACGAAAGGAAATCAATTCTGCATCAGGATAACGCACAGAGTAATCCCTGTGCGTGAATTTCTCACACGTTTTAACATGGTCGCTTGATCACGCTCCACATTCGCCTGACCTAGCCCCATGCATCTTTTTTTATTTCCAAAGATAAAAAGTGTCATACATGGAAGACATATATGGATGACGTTGAAACAATAAAGCGAGAAACGACGAGCCTGAATAGCGTATGACGAGAAGATTTCCAGCACTGTTTTCGGCAATGGGAACACTGCTGGAGGTAGTGTATACATTTGGAAGAGAATTACTTTGAAGATGCTGTCGACTTGGAAGAAAATTTGAACACCGAAATTTTCGATTTCACAAACTTTTTGAACACAGTAGTATCTGAGGAACTGCATAAACTAGTTTCGGGAATCTAAGCAAAAGTATCACTTTAGTTGAGCGAAAACTTAGCATACACACGAAGGTGTCGGAGATGCCACGAAGACATGTCAGGATGCTGGAGGTGTGTTTAGGGACGCGTTTCTAGAGGACGCAGACAGTCAAAGAGCTTCGATGTGTTGTATAGGAGGTTGAGAGTATTACAAAGTTACAAAGCCATATCAGACGGAGTTGTAAAGCGTATAGGGGTGACTCAGATTAGAATTGACGTACGCATGCAGTGTATGTATCGCACGAGTTATATCCACATGTGGCTTCAAACTAACGTGCCCGTATTTCGTGGGGCAATGCTAGATAAATGGATGAGTGGGGTATTAGAGTATGCAAATGTGACCGTGTGTACGTGTGCGAGAGGACTATACAGGTGCGATTGGTGTATAATTTTCTAATTATATAATTTATATATATAAATATTCAACATTTCTGCATAGTTTTACTTGAAATAATTGTTACAGCGTTTGGAACTTTTATTTGCTGTTCATAATGATCTGTCTCATCGGCACGGTTAGGTAGACTGTAGTAGTAGGCCTTTCTTTATACATATAACTCCACTCAATCAAATTTTACAAAAACTGCAACAGCTTATATCTTAATAAGTATTTGTCCCATAATGATAATAGCAGTTGATGAATTTAATTTGTCCCATAATAATAGTAGTAAAAGAAAATAAATATATGTAGAACGTAACATTTATTATCAAAAATTTAGATTATATTAAACAATAAATCAAAAATATTACTCCTAATTTTTATTTTGAGTGTTCAGATAGTTTCTGTATTTTTCAATAATTTCGTTACTGCATTTTAAACTTGTAGGTAGGATCCCTTGGCTGCGAAGCTTTGATTTCCCTATATGCGTGAGTTTAAAATTATTGGAGAGTTCTTCATTGCTTCCAGCATAACTTATTTCTTTCATTTTACTTTTACAGTAGATTGATATGAGTTCATAGGTTGAAGGCTTCGTAATTTTGCACTACAACATAACTTACAGCTGCATTCACCAATAATTCCCGTTTAAATATTCACTTGCTACTATTATTATGAGACAGAGAGAGAGAGTATTTGTTTATGACATATTTCCTTCCTAAATTTTTTCAGCTTGGAAGTACATTTTATATTACATTTTAAGTAAGAACAGCGTCATTAAAATTGAGCAAGGTTATCTTAAATATTCTAAGTAGGAAATACAGAATTTTATACGTTCATGTAGTACTTACCAAACTTATAGTTATTTCTATTGGAAACGTTTTCTAAAATTGTGCACGCATCAAAAGTTGTAACGGTTATAATTACTGTCGCACTAGCATTCCTAGTATCGACAATATAACTCCACTGTAACTTTTAATACAGCAAAATTTCGAAAACGTTTCAAACAAAAGTTACTCGGAAAATGTATCTTTTATTCTACTAATAAATGGAAATGAGTTCCTCGCTCTTGGAGTGTGAAAAGTTTACCTGATTCTTTGAAAATGTATTATGAAGCTCGAAAAAACAATTTCCATGCTGTTAATATAATATAATACTTTTTAATTATCAACTTGTGATATGTATGACGAAATTGTCTCTGTGTTCTATTAGAAGGCGGGTTTCCGATGCTCTGGGAATTTCGTTCTGCCATTTCAACAGCATGATTGAGGACATCGATTATCGGTCACGAAAAGCAATTATTTTCGCTTTATGGAAGTTGGTTAGCAATTTTGGCGTATTTGCTAAGAGAATGGCTATTATTCCTTCCTAACTCGCACGATTTAGTACTTATAAATAAGAAATAAGAGATCATTGCGAAGTATTTTGAAGACATGAGCAAAGAAAATAGAAGGCATTCTGAACAAGAAAAGTATTACGATACTATGCCAAAAAATTAGTACTTCGTGAACTATTCCAACGTCAGAGAGTTTTGAATAAAATTTGTTTGAAATTTTTACGCTTATCAGTGGTATCGCTTATCGATGGTATCCTAATACCTTTTTTTCTTCAGAATTACAATGTTGAACAATGCAACAATTTTTTCTATCTGCACAAGAAACAAAATTATGGTCTGACCCAGTTACTAGATCCTGTATACGAGACACTGTCACTGAATCATTGATCCCTGCCCGGATTCCGCCACGTTTCGCTCGATATCGTTGTTGGTTGAAGTCGCCGTGGGTCCAATGTGTATTACCTACTTTGTTTTCGCGAAGTTCCTGCAACGTCGATGAAAGGAAAAAGTCACGCGATCCTCATCCATAATAACGGTAATGGGTATAGGCGACGCCGTTAAATTACATTGGTCGGTTTTTTCACCGGAACACGAAGGATCGGATAAATCGCGTTCGCATATTTTTTTCCGTGCCCCTTTTTTTCGTTCGTTTGCCGTCTATTTGCCGGCGGGAGATTGTATGAATATGGAGGTCCGCCATTTGCACGGCATTACGACGGGAAATGACGTTAAAAGGAACAAGTATGGAATCTCGTTAACGTTCGACGCGCGGCTTCAAGAGCATAAAACAGAGGGAAAATAAATTTGGCTCGTTCGGTCGGCTATGTTTTGTCATTTTGTCAACGGATAATAGAATTTTGGTGAACAATATCATAAAGAATACGCCGCGGTTACAAAACTGTCCGCCGCCGAGGCATTAATGGATTGTTAGGCCGAGCAAATATGATATATTGATTAATGGATCTTTTTGAAATGCTCCGTTTTTGTTGCATCCACCTTGTACGAAGAGAATATTTTGTGTTAGAGCATCGTGAACATTTCTAGCTACAGTCTGATCGTATTGCATTGCATATATTTTTTCAGGAAATATTCGATTTTATTACAGTTATTTGTGGAAGATATTCATTTCAGCCATTTCATTTCACCATCTTTTTTTACGGTATCCTTTCACAAAGGTACAGAAAAATTTACTAATGAGCGATTATAAAATTAATGCAAATTGTCACTACTTTTCAAAATCTTAGAATTCTACCTTTTATTCGCGCTTTTTGGTTGCGTAAACATTTTTATTTGTAATGTATCAATGTCGAAGAATAAATCTCAAAATGTCAGAATGATCTTTTCCATCTATTACTAGAATATCAGTTAAAATTCGTACGAGAAATTAATAACTTTTTATTTGACAATTTATGGGTGTACTACTAAGAACTTAGGTAAATTAGAGTCCAATTGAAAACGTCCGAAGTAATTACTAAAACATGGAAATATGTTCATATAGTACAATATATTAAATAAACATTTAAAGAAATTGTATTTTCTAGAATTGTCTTGTAATCAGAAAAAAAAATATCTTAAACATGATCTCTTAGAATAGATGTTTATCCATATGTTCAATGGATTTATCACAAGATAATATAAAAAGTACAAACTCATTTACAGAGTAATCAGCGATTCAATTTAGTAAGTCAAAGAAGATTCTATACATGTACCTCAATATTAAATATGTTTGTAAAAATATAAATACATAGTTAATATCCAGTTTCCAGCATAATAGTGAATATTTTCATTTAATTATAAATACAGTAATAAATGTTTTCACTCGGCGAGCATTATTTATAAAAGCAACGAAGGAAAGTACGAGCAGCGGAACCGATGAGCGCAGCAGTTTTCCAGGAAAGTCAAACAGACTGGACTGCCGATTAAGCGAGATAGGATTAGTTGTTTTGTGGATTGGTTCTTTTCATTCGGAAAATTGACCGGTGTTTCTTGTGTTGGGAATAAAACTCGCGCGAAATCGTATTATAGAGGGCAGCAAATACGGAGCAGAAGAAACTGGATTTCCTGCATTGCAAACTGTTTTCCTTTGAAGCTGATTAAATTTTTGCTCGTTCATTTATATGTTTTTACAAGCTCGAATAGTCTGCTGTATGGGAGCTTGAAAGGTGAATTATCAATAATATTGCAATGTCTCTTTTTATTGAACGAATCGGTTGTCAAATAATATTCATCTCAGCTAGAAGGATTAAACTGTTCCGGAAAACAATGCATGCTACAGAATACCTCTGTTCAGATATAACATAAGTTTAATGAAAAATAGGATAATTCGTGGACAATCAAGCTTCTTGTGTATCTTTTTCTTCGGTGCATTAAAATAATTACAAAAGGTTCGCATAGCATATCAAGAATCACTTTTTTCAAGAAAATACATTTTTAAACACCCTGTATATTAATTCTGTGAATAGAGCCGCTGCATGGTTATTATTATTAAAACACAAAAGTTTTCAAAATTCTTTGAATTGTGGTCCTTTTTTAAATTATTAGTTTTGAATTACACATTGAGAGATCGTAAATTTTTGTTCAGGGCATGAAAGTCTATAAAGTTTGAAATCTAAATGTATTTTGAACGGTGTTACCAGTTTCTTTCTTTCTATATTTGACTGGGATGGTTTCGGAAAAGACAATTACGTGAACCCCTCGTATAACACGGTGTTCCTATAACCTGATTTCACTGTGACGCGATTAGAGAATTGAGGTAACCCCAGGTGTAATAGAGTACGTGTGACAGAGTGCACTATATTTGACGTAAATGTGTCACTCTATTCGACAGGTTATTGAAACAATTAATAAACTGATTTGTTATTAATTCAATAACTGAGCAATTACGCATATGTGCGAGACGTCCCAATTTTAATATAACTACAAATTAGGTACAGCTGGCAGAAAACGTGGATAAACTTCTGAAAAAGGAAGAAAACTCATCCAAAAATATAAAAAACTTTGTAAACGTTTGCCGAAAGCCTTTCTAGGCAAGAGTCGACACGTTGAATGTTCAAAATAATTTATCCTACAAGTTTTCACAACTTTCGAATTAGATATCTTTTTATATTTTATGTTCTATTTTACTTTTTGTCTTCACTAATTTTGAACTATTTTGTTATTTACACAAATGACAGCATCCTGCCGTAGGTGCTTTAAGTTGTTTAGAAAAACAATAAGAAACAATAAACTTATTACTCGAGTTATATATTCGTTGATATTTCAATGCTACATGATTGACATATAAGAGAAACTTTTTTAATTTTTTAACAAAACAAAATCAGGTTTATTTACGAATAAAATTAATTGGAAACTGGTACACACATTGAATACTATTGTTTATAGGGATGAAACAGTTAACTGTAACAATAAATCATTCAAGTCTGACGAATTCAATAACGCAAATACTCACCAACACAATGTAATTGTAATCCCAATTAATACGTTGAATACAGAACGCTTCACAGAAGTTCATTCACGCGATCGGCGTTATTAATAACAATTGCTAGTCACTTGATAATGAAGTTTTTACCTTGCATTATAATTTAGTTGATTAGAGTATTAACGAATTGATATTTATTGGCATTAATCTGATAATTAAATATCATTTAAGTAATAGCTCGTGTATGTTCATCATGGTAATATTAAATCATACTTCCGAAGCATATTGTCATTGAACATGCAAGAGCTGTAAGTTACACAAGTGATACTATTGTAAGATAAAACAAACAATGAAAGGGTTGAACAAGTTATGACCATAATTGTATCCTGGACTATTCAATCAATTAAAGTGTAAAAGTGGCCGCATGCAACCACTCGATGTGATTGCAATTTTAAAATACAGTGACAGAAAAAGATTGTAACTACATTCTAGATCCATATGCATTTATGAAGAAATTGTTTGGGCGGAATGTAAAACAATAATAGATGAGAAAAATTTAAGAACACTGTAATATTGTTTTTAATGTAACAAAGTTATCAAGGGATGAAATCAATTTTTTATTTTCTTCCTGCTTCCTACAATCAATGCAGAATATTTTTATTTTGCATAAAGATCCCCAGTCTAGTGATAATAATCACATCCAAAAATACGATTAAAATAAAAAACCGTCTATACATAATAATTTGTTAGTGCAAGGTCTTCTGAGTTTGTGTGTCATTTTATAGGCCAGGCAACTTCTTCCCCGCTGTTGTTTCACGATTCCCACAACCAGTATACCAGTCCCTACTATCAACTACTACCAGTATACCAGTCCCCTCCCTATCAATTACCACCAGTATACTAGTTCTCCCACTATCAATTACTACCAGTACATATACCAGTTCTCCCACTATCAATTACTACCAGTATACCAGTCTCTCCACTATCAAGTACTACCAGTATACCAGTTCCTCCACTATCATCTACTACCAGCATACCAGTCCTCCCACTATCAATTGTTACTAATCTTCCTACTATCAACTACTACCAGTATACCAGTCCCCCCACTATCAAGTACAACCAGTCCCTCCACTAATATTATTATATTAATGTAACAAAGTTATCAAGGGATGAAATCAATTTTTTATTTTCTTCCTGCTTCCTACAATCAATGCAGAATATTTTTATTTTGCATAAAGATGCGCAGTCTAGTGATAATAATACATCCAAAAATACGATTAAAATAAAAAACCGTCTATACATAATAATTTGTTAGTGCAAGGTCTTCTGATTTCGTGTGTCATTTTATAGGCCAGGCAACTTCTTCCCCGCTGTTGTTTCACGATTCCCACAACCAGTATACCAGTCCCTACTATCAACTACTACCAGTATACCAGTCCCCCCACTATCAATTACTACCAGTATACTAGTTCTCCCACTATCAATTACTACCAGTACATATACCAGTCCCCACTATCATCTACTACCAGCATACCAGTCCTCCCACTATCAATTATTACCAGTATACCAGTCCCCCTGCTATCAACTACTACCAGTATACCAGTCCCCCCACTATCAACTACAACCAGTCCTTCCACTATCAACTAACCCTACTTTCTTCTACTACAACCAACAAAAGTTTGGTGGAGAGGAACCAGGAGTAGGGAAAGAAGTCGTCTGCAGCTCGCGAACCGCAAGTTGCCCAGGCCTGTTGTAGGCCTTGTTTGGACATTTTTATATATAAATCAGCCCTCGGATTTGTATTAAAGTTTTGCATACACATGTTCTATTTAGATACATACAATATATTTTTTTTTATAGTACAAGTTCGACGTATTCTTGGATGAGATTTCGCGACATTTAGCGTCGGCTCTCGACCATTGAAACACCCAGTACTGTTATTCGACTTTTGTTTTTCACATCCTTCCGAGTAAAGGACAACGTCCAGGCTCGAAGCACAGGATTTACACGGCTTTCCCGCTTGTTTATTAAAAGCGTCGCAGAGTCGACGAAAGAGTAGAAGCTCTTTGTACCAGGAACGTCACAATCACTCGATACGGGAACGAAGAAAAAAGAAAGGTCGTCGGGGGTGGCCTCTCCTCGTTAGTATCAGCGTGTTAACAACGCGACGGACAGGATTATTGGAATTTAACCCTACAGCTCTGGGCGGTACGCCAAGCATACCTCGACCCACGGAAATTCAATAGTAGAAAGACGACATCCAGAATGTAAGGGTTCCTGGTTAGTTATCAGCTCCAACATTCTGAAATTGAAACGAATAATGGCTCCGAGTTCCCATGTAGAGCGATGTTGACATAATTTGCAAACGTGGTCACAGGAGTTTGAAAAAATGGATAAAAACTGATTTTTAATCATGAATAACTTTTTACAATATATCACGTTCTTGTTCTTTTTTTTAAAAACTACTTTGAGATGAATATTGTAATTTATTTTGTTTGACACTTCTGGTTTTAATATATTAATCAACAACTTCGTTGTTAAAACATTTTATTAACAAAGTACACGAGCATATGCATACCACAGTAGAAATGATTAGTAACACTAAAGAATGGCACAGTTAATTTGTTCATATACATTACATAATTTTTCAAATATTTTCGAAGCAAATAGTTCCATACGAAAGATGGAGAATACCTAACGTAACTTGATATGAAAATTGTGACTAATATTAATAATTGTTGATCATGAAATTATAACCGAACATAGCAATTAGTGAAACCCATATTTCGTATATTCTAACCTATCGTAGAGAGGAGTCGAAACTAGGCCATAGCGGAGTGCATATTTAGTACTACATAACTTCAATGAACTGGTAGAATCATTAAGGAGCGCCAAATACGATTAAATCACAACACTATTAGTTATATTTTATGAGAAATAACCCTGTAATATACTAAATAATACGAACTCCTTTAAATTATAAAATACTAACTTCTAATATCGCATAAAGTGCATTCAATGAATATGTATAGAATTGATTAATGCACACATCTACGAAAGTAGTTCTTTCTTTCTTTAATAACTCTAATCAATTGAAAACAAAACAGTAAAGTTCTAATATTCTTTTAGACTTCCTACTATTTTCAATTTCGAATCAAAGAATGTGCATAAACGATATGGTTGCCTGTCTGTCCTCTTAGAGGTTAAATGAGTTCTATCGAAGAAAGGAAATTTAATCGCACTCACACAGGTTTTCTAGAAATAGGTTCTTATTGCTTCCAGTTGCCCGAAAGTAATCGTTATGATGTGTACAACACACGAAACCCGACACATTTGGAATTCCTTTACGTTGAGATACCATTTCTTTCTGCCAATCATCCAGCACAATAACGACCGAAGTTTCGCTTGTTTAGCAGGAACTACTCGCGATCGAGATACGCTTACAAGCGGAATTTTCCCGCAAATTCTTCGCGGTCGATCGATAGGAGCATTATTATATTGAACTTTATGAAATTGCGCTGTAATAATTGTTTCCTGGCCAGAAGCAAGGTGAAACAGTTTGTTAACAATGAATCGGAATCGTACACTGCGAGAACTGACGAAATAATTGTGGCGCGGGAGAATTAAAACTACGTTTTTATTAACTAAATATGAATGAAATTTCATTTTGCTCTTAGCAGGCAGCTGGAAAATGTGTAGACAATTTAAAATTGCGGTTGCGTTAACTATGGAGCAATTTTTTATTTAAAAGAAGATTTTTTTAATACATAATACATACAGTGACTCCCACTAACATTCGGACAATCTCAAAAACACCATAACTTTTTTAATATTGGAATATATGACTTAAAATTTTTGGGGAAGTTAGAACAATTGGTCTGCTACAAAACGTGACAAAAATTTTTGAAAAAAACTGCAGGTTGTCGGAATTGCAGAGAAAACACTAAAAGTTGTATTTTTAAACTTGATATTTTACGTGAAATTTATATATAATATTTAAATGATATTTTACAGAATTGTAGTATGTGAAACATGTTGACGTGGAATAAATAATATATTTATTCATTATAAGATGTAAAAAAGTTTCACCAGAATCCCCATGAAACTCGGTAAAAGGATCAGATGTGTGCCGCTACCCTTCGGTCCCAAGGGTGTGCAGATCGTCAGCAGGGATTCTACGTAATTGATCTGTCCTGACAGCGCCATAAATCGACCGTGTCCGAGAAATTGACGTCATGGCTCTTTCAGAGGAATAGCAATAAACAACGAAATTGTAGGTAAAAACGGGATCGTTTATTATAATGAACCAGATGTGTTCAAAGTGTCTAATCAGTGGGGAATAATTTTCAAATACCTTTTTAAACTCAACAAAATTGGAAAACGTGTACCAAAGATGCAAACGAATCATTAATTGATCATCAATATTTAAGTAAATACATTAAATATGTACAAACTCTTTTTTTATAAAGAAATAATTATTATTTTAAAAGCACAAACAACATTATAATTTCGACCTCGAACAAATGTAGTACTTCCCTGAAATTTTTATTTAATTTATTTATTATTGCTTTACACTGAGTGATTTATTTCGCAAGTACAATATTGTCACATGATAAAGGTCTGAAATAGAATCTTCTCCACACTGATTACAAAATATTACTGCACACGACAAAACAAGCAGCTAAAAAACTCTATGTACTACAGGATTACAGAGACTGGAGCGTAGTTAGTTTATGAATAAATAACACTGGTACCGGGTCATAGCCAAACAAGTCAAGATAAATTCTTTTATGCTTCGCGAAACAATGTAGACGTGCAATTTCAGGAGCAACGTGTAATACAGTTCATGCAAACGTTCATCTTTATCGCAGAATTATCATAAAAATAATAAAACCAAATAATATTATAGTGGGAAATTGATTATATCAGGTCGTTATGTATGAAACTTGACAAATAGAAGATAAATTTCAAACACATTTGACAAGTTTCATACTTAACGACCTGATAGATGCATGAAAGAGTTAATAACGTTGGTTTTGTCTGACTTTTTGCATTGTCATAAAAATAGTGATAGGCAAACAATGTACAAGTATTTGTTCAACTTTATAATCCTAAATTTATAATATTAAAAATTCGGGGACTTTGCAGTGAATAAGAAATCTGTATTCATTACAATAATTTATGAAATCTATTCAAGAATAATACGATTATCTGATATTTTCGTTCAGTTTGATCGAACCGTGTTATGCAATAGCAAGTTTGGACAATATTCACTTCGAATTTTTGTATTATCTGTGGCGATATAAGAAAATACGATTGTAAATATTTGTTGTAGGGGTGGATTCGAAATATTTAATTTTTATTTTAGTTATTCAAAGTCTAGTGTATTAGTAAAACAAATTTGGATAGAAGGTAATAATTTCTGTGAAATATTCAGTTATTGTTATTCTCGACAGGTGCAAGATTCCGCACTAGATCTTTATCCGTTGGTTGTATGTAATGGTAGGGAAATCGGAATACTTTAACGGTTATATGTCTCTGTTATAAGCATGTGAAATATCTCGGTATATGATCAGACAAGTAGAATTGGGTCACGTTTGCTCGAGCATGTAGAATAGAATAGAGTAATAGAAATCCCCCAAGTGTAACATGGTAATCCGCGATTACGTAAATAGAACAGGATATACTGCCAGATAAGTAGAATACATCGATTTGTAATCAGCCAAATGAACGTGAACTGATATGCAATCAGACGAGTACAGAACTGTGATACTAAATACGGATATTATTCATGCAAAAATACATTTTCCCAAAGATAACACATATGTGCTATCTTTAATTTTTCATTAACAGACACAGCGAATTTTATGAATTTATGACAAGAATGAGTTAATGTAATTTGAAACACTAAAAACATTAAATCAATTTAAAAATACTTTTATATTATTTTCAGCCTATCGAATATATTATGAGAGAAAATAAATTTTTATGTCACTCCGTTTTGTTGCCTTGCCTTACGATTTCGTTTACGATTTCAGTGATTAAAACTTTCTTGTATTTCTTAATTTCCCAAAGAAGGAGAAACTTTATGTCTATTGTATACGCCTATATGATCCCCAATAGCTGTACATTAACAAAACCAAAATAGAATTTTATTTTGATTTAAAGGAAATTAATAGCATACTCTGTTCAGAATCTTCATCACGAGTCTGACACGATATTATAAGGCAAGGGATTAATATAAATCTAAATACAAATATGGAAACAGAATTGTAGCACACTCAGGAAATATGGTTTTATTTATTTATGGTAACAATTTTTTTTAAATTGAAGCTTGCCCAGCCCTCTACGCGAGGTCTATACAGATGAACGTAATTTACATTGTGTTACAGAATACGGTTGAATGACATTATTGTTTAGCATGGTATTAGAGTATATAATATTTATATGGTTAATAGCAATTCATACAAATTATAAATACAAAAATATTGTTAGATGTTCTTAATAATGTGTGGAATCCCCATGATTTGACTTTTGTCATTCCGCTTAGTAACGAGTTGAATAAATCTTTAATTATAAATTCGGGAAAGCAATAATTTTATTTAGAGTAAAGAGGTCAGTCGCCTTATGTAGAAAGCAACTTTTATATACGCTTCTTAATAAGATTCAAAGTTGCAAGACGAAATAGCGTGGCACACAACAGCACCGCCCGTGGATACATATATATTGTTTTATCGCGGGGAAACAGGTGTCAGAGAAAGCAACAACTTCATACAGCCTACCTGACCTTAATAAACTCCTGAACGCGATATACTCGAGAAGATTGCGTTCGCGTCTTCCCTGGGCAGTGGGTAGAGTGTGATCCAAATCTTCGATTTCGGTGGACACAAAAAAAAAAAATCCGATCAGCAATCAATTGCAATAAGGAAATTACTACATAATTCCTTGTATGAATTCTACTATTCTGTATCATTACAGGCATCAACTACATATTCAGAGTCAATCATTCCATATAAATAACTTATTGTTAGTTGTGTGTTCGACCAACATGAACCCAACGCTGTTGTTTGTATGAGTATATATATAATTGAAAGAGTTGTAGAACTTTTTTTATGTAAAACATGGACCATAAAATAAAAAAAAATGTTCTCGTAGTATAAGTTACAATGAGGACGGATAAACAAAAATTCTTGAATGTAAAAGTTATAGTTTGAATATAACAGATATCTTATCTTTAGATTATAATTTTATTTTAATCTTTAGAAATTAATTTGTCTCAAAAAATTGGTACTTTATGCATGTGCAGGGTGTCCCGAAAATGAACTTTCTTGAAAAGGACGATTCCTGAGATTATGTCGAGCAACTTCTTCCTTTGCGAAAATGGTTTCCGAGGCTTCGTTACGGAGTTATTAACGATAAACACGGGCCAATTAGGCGACGGGTGCCGCTGAACGTGACGTTGCCATTGGCTAAGGAATCCGTCTACGGTTGCCGTGCTGTGATTGGTCCGTGTTTTCTGTTAATAACTACTTAACGGAGCCGCGGAGAACATTTTCGCGAAGGAAAAAGTTGCTTTAAATAACCTCAGGAATCACTAGTTTGAAGGAAGTACAGCATTTTTGGAATACCCTGTATAGTTAGAAACTTTAAATTATGAGCACTTTTATTTGCTGCACTCGATTATGATAGCGAAAAAGCTTCTATTTCAATTACTATAGAGAAACGAATGTGATGTACCGTTCGCGGAGTACGAACAGTAAAATTGAGAGACTAATTGTGGAATAGATGTAAGACTCTGAAGACGGGGAATAGACACATAATGTTTTTACTGTTGGCCGTTCATTAAGCTTGATTACTCCGCATGGTCGAATATACTCGGTCGATGCAATTAAACCGGTTGCATCGCCGATATAATTTATTTGCTGCAAATTACGTCAAATTACGGTAGTCGATGCACTTTCGATCGCGCAACGCGAAAAGAATGAAGAGAAGATGTCCGTGCCCGAGCGAGACGTCTGTATAGTGCTTCATTTAAGAATTTAATTGCAGTTCGCAGCACACTAATTTCCTGGCACCGATACGACCTAGATCGAACTTATTTAACTGCCGATTGAACGCACACGTAACCATTTAGCCGGTCGCGTAAGCAAATACGTATTATGCAACGGGTTTAATTTACACACGGTCCAACGCGTTTTTTAAGAATCGAGAAACGGTCTCTATTTGGCTGTGAAATATTGCGAGCTCAACCTCGTGGAAACGTCGAATTTTAGTTTAAAAATTACGAACATATATATCGTTAGTCCGCAGTTGCAGAATACGTTAGCGTGTTGCTTTTTTTGAACGGCTCAGAAGACAATTATTACAGTAAAGACAATAATAAAAAAGGATAAGCTAAGAATTCTTATGAAATTTGATATTTCAAGATATTACCCAATTTACGTACACCAACTGCGGCCGCGCTATTTAATGTGAAAAAAACATAAAAATAAATCTCTAAGGTTCAACATTTCCACAAGAAAATTTGCAAAGTAAACTTTGGAACTAGTTTGCTGTTCCTCGGCAGGAGAAACTTCTTACTTTCAGGATTCATAATAAGTGTTCTCATTAAGCTTTGACTTAACTTTTCTATTTAAATAAATAATACCTTTTCAATACTTTAGATAATTTACGAACGTTCATTTCGATTAATTACATTAATAGTCGACCGTACAAACGCAGTAATTGCAATGTCATTTATAATCAGGATCATAAAACTGAGTTGCAAATAATCTCGAATTCTTTTTCTAATTGTGGATATTACTGATTATTATTCAACAAACATATTATTATAATTATAACCACACAAATGAATATATTCTAGTAATTGCTCAGTATGCTTAACAGAAGTCATTACTAGTTCCATCGAATTTATTTATCTAATTTCTATCATTTCAAATGTAGTGTCCCACACATATGCTGAAACTGTGCCCAAATTCAAATCAAATGAACGAAGCAATAATTTATAATTAGAGCAGATCATTTTATATAAACACAACATTTTATAAATAGGACATCTGGAATTAATTAAAATAAACGTTCTAGAACCTAGAAAATAATGTAGATACATGTAATAGATTATTTTGTATTTTACGTGAGATATTTATGAATTATGTACAAGATACTAAAAGAACACTGACTCAAAAATATATTATAGATGACAATCTAATAAATCATGAAGGTGGACGACAATAAATTTAATGTTTACCGTAGTATAATCATCAAAACTCGTTATTTATTGACATAATGTGACGATTACAATGATGCTTACTTTATTATGTATTTATATTTATATTATTTATAATAAAGTTATGTTCGTTTAAAGTTACTGTCACGAATCGGACATTTCATATGCAATGACCTGCAATGGTCGCGAAATGTTGGGAAAGTAATTCCTCCAGGACAATGGCCCACAGCCTAACGCCTTAACGCGGTGAGACCTGTAAGAAACTACATATTAAGTAGTACAAGTCTATATTTGTAGCGGAGTCTCGCTCCAGTTAGTAAACGTGTATACCGTAGTAGCTTGGCGTCGACTCTTCAAGGAGCACGACGCTATCAAAAGATCGAGGGGTCGCTCTTCTGCCCATACAAGCGTTCTAAATGCTTGAACAGTGGATTTATGGTGGGTTTATATAGCCTTCTTAACCCTAACTCGACTCTAAGCTCGCTCCAGGTCTGCGGAACCATCGGATTAAGGCTAAGCTCCGAATCGTTAGCCCAGCTAAAATCCTCTGACTAACTATTCATCGTTTTCATGAAAAAGACCCGGGGATAGGATGCCGCGAGAAAGTGGCCGGAGTCTGTGAATTTTCGGGAGAACGATCTGTGTTTACTGTTTCCAACCTTCAACTAATGGATGGAGCGCCGGATACCCCGGCTGCTGGAATTCCGAATTGGGTTACGAACCTTCTTTCGCCGTCCGGACGTAAAAAACGAAAAACTCGACGCCTGCGATCCGGTGTGATGCATAATTTGATTGCAAAAGAATGAAAAACATAAAAAGTGTTTGAACACTAAATCTCCCGTTCTCGAGAAATTGTCGATGTTTAAACTTTGATAATTTCGTTGAAACACATAGTGCAACGATATACTTGGACTCGTTTTAAAGCTTGAAGCCTCTACTTTTGCAGGCTATTGTTTATTATTCCCTATAATATTTTCGCATGATGCAGCAACTGGGTAACTAGCGAGACGCATTTTTGGTCCGAAATGTTACGGATTGAAACGTATGTAAATACGCTGAACAATTTTTCTCGTAACCGAAACCATCGTAGATTTAAAGATTGAAGCTGCCCATTTACAACGAATTCTTAAAGCTTAATCTACGATTTTTTTCTAGTCGATTTTTTAATTTTTGAATAAAAGCTGTACTTGTAGACATTTTTCTATTTTAAAATTATGCTTGAAATACACGATAAATGAATTAAGATGTTTTAGTATTTTTAGTTTCTTATGAAACCGTCAACGATAATAAATATTATTTTAGTTTGAAGCCTAAGATTAGTAAAAACCTAAAAATATTAATATCAATACCTAATTGTACCAATGAACAATACTTGAACGTGTCATTGATTTTCGTCGATTTCCGCCTTATTCACGTCACAATGAATAATTCTACAGTATGGAGTGCTTGCATGTGCACCGAGGACAGAAGCATTATGTACAGCCATTAATGGTTATATTTACCATTGGGCTAATTGTATAGCTCGTTATGACGTAAATATTGCAGTATCATTAAAATTGAACGAACTTTGATCGAGAAGAACGATAATACATTCCGTCATAAATTATAAACATTTATGCACAAAATATTTAAAGACACGATTTATATTTTAACACTTTACTTACCGGAAGCCTATTAATAGGATTTTCAATAATTGTGCTGTACCAAAAGAAAGCATAGAAATTTTCTTTTACAGTGCAATCTGAAATGAAACTATTAGATGACGTTATTGAGGGTGACTTGTTAGATCACAATAAAAATTGCTGTTGCTATTGAAGGTTCCATTAAAAAGTATTTAGCCATTTACCATAGATTTTTCAAAATTATGCAATAATCACCGGTCGGTAATGTGCTTATTACACAGAGTCTTATTGCAATATAATTAATTGGTAAACAACGATATGTATTACTTATGGGTAATTGTTGTCCCCATTTCCCAGATCATGTACAATACCCTTGCAACATATTAACTACATACAATGGTACATCTGACCGTACATGCAATTCAATTGCATAATAGAAAATGTATAATGTATAGTTTGTGTATCCCTCCAAGCTTTGAACTGCTCTTCAATATACATCAGCTAATTGGAGTATAGCGCGAGCTAATGCAAATTTTAATATTACCCGTTGTACCTCACAGAGTTGTACCTACATATTCCAGACGTAAGTTTATTTTAACTGTGAACATGAAACTCTGCTTTGTAGTTACAATGCACGAGTGTAATCGTGTAACTTCCTAGAGAAAGCTTTATAATTTTACCGGACAAGTATTTGCACGTTTCTGTTACATAAAATGTGTTACGGTGAGAGAAAGTTTAGTCCATTCAGCATAGGTGGTCAAATTAATTATGCGTTAAATATTTCAATCAAAGGATATTTACGGTTAAGACAAACCTTTAGAAAAGAACAAATTGTCTAAATTTGGAAAACAAAATCCTCTTGTGTTTGTCTTATTAGTTTCTAATCCTTCACTTATTTAACTGAATTATTTGCTACTTTAAATTCTAGTTTAGGAAAGAATTCCACAGTAATAGATACATTTACGCTAGTACCAGTCACGATAACAATATAATTTGCATTGATCTTAATCCCTTGCCTTATAATATCAAGCCAGGCTCGTGTTGAAGATTTCTAACAAAATCTACAAATATGCCGATTATTAATTTCTGTTAAAGCCGAATAAAGTTCTATTTCTAAGTTCTAATCGTTCTAGGTGTAAAGAAAATCGTGATGACAGGAGTTGATATATTAATTGATGTAGCCAATGAAACAATTGGTACATACAAATGTTTTAGCAAAAAAAAGCAATAAGTAACAGTTTTTACTGAAATTAGTTTCCAAATGCAGTGTGCATAAATCTTCTAAATCTCCTGCAGTAAAAGTTCTGAGGAGAGTATCGATCGCGTTCTAGAACGACTTAAAATTTTTGGATAAATCACGTTTTTAATACCGCTGCTCCGGGCAGAAAAAGTCGGCTACAATTTTGTCAGATGCGAAGCTTTTTGTTCGCCGACCAGTACCGGACCGGATCGAATCGATTTTTCGTCTGTTTCCAAAGTATCTATGACTTTTCTATGGAATCCACTCCGCTACGCCTCCTCTGGATCCCATTGGATCCGAGTTGATCCGATCCAATTCGGTGTACTGTATATACCTGATTCATTTCCATGTTCGCCAATTTCTTTCGAGTGGAATTACCTGGTCCGTCATGAGACCAGTGCCCGGCCAGCTTAATCCCGGAAAGAAAAATGCCCTTTACGTCCGAACCACTTGGACAGAAAATCGAATCGCGGGACAGAAACGAGATTCCGATGAGATACGAAGATTACAAGTGATGTATGGCCCTACGCGTGGCGATTCCGAGTTCGACCGTTTCGAGAACGTGGATTACTTTCGCAGCATAGACCCGTTACTTCTCTACGCGGGGTGTCTCGCCTAAACCATCTCGAATATTACTCTTACTATTGATGTTCGCAACATGCAGAGTGTCTCAGCTGAACATATCTTCTAAACACCGTCCGCGAAACTAGGTTAAATTTACAGGGTGTATAAAAAGTGATGGTCATCCGTTCGAAGGATGAATCTACACCTTTGTATCGGTTGACATTTGTAAGAGAAAGTTGCCGCAAGAATTGATTACAACGACGAAAATTGTTGGCAAAGTTGTTTTTGACTACTACAGTCCACCCCACCGTGTCGATGAGACAGAACATGATCGTGCGCGTGCCACTGTTATAAGCAGTGTTGGGCAATAAATAAATTTATTTAAATACATATTTAAATAAAACTTTAAATAACAAGTTATTTATTATTTGAGCAAGTCTAAATGAATTATTTAAAATAATAAAGTTAATTGTTATTTACAAATACAATTTCAATTATTATTTGACAAATAATAAATTAAATTGTATTTTTTTATAGGCAACTAGGCCCGACCACTGGCGGTATACCTGAAAAGGTTGTTATAGCAGCCAAAAAACGCGCACGTGTTCATGATACAAAAAAAAAAAGAAATGCAAGAAATAAGAGAAGACCAAAAACTATTTATTTGTTTCCGACCTCAATTCAAATAATAAATAATCTTTTATTTGCAAATAAGAAATAATAATTTATTTAAATAAAAGTTTTGGTTATTATTTGCAATTAAAATCACACGTTTATTTATTATTTTAAATAAAATTTGCCCAACACTGGTTATAAGAATATTTATCCTGTATTATAAAATGTTACCGTTCCTCCAGCGGATTAGACGATATACCTGTAAAGGATGTTATATCAAGCAAAAAACGCATGCGAATCTTCAACCCCGACAGATGGACAACACGTGTGACGCACCTATCGAAGCGACAAACGGACTACCCTTATAAATCTAGTTATTGACGATCGAAGACAATACCAAAAGGAATTTCTGCCACAGTTTCCCTACCTCTCAACCTAAAGTCCTTCTGACACACCCCCGTCCAATTAACAAACGCTACATTTCCCCACCTATATAAATCCACCCTTAACCATTCACGAAAAACCGAAGTGACAACCGCAGTACTATTTTGACCGTGGTCGGACTAACTTCTTCCTATTCGCTGTCACGATTTTGGAAAATGTGTTATTTTGTGCTTCACACTTATTAAGACGTATTCACGCAAATGGCAGTGTCCTGTTGATCCGACGGAGGAACAGAAGATTCTGAAAAATTTGTAAGTACCTGTACTTGTTATTAGTATTTTGTAACACAGGATTAATATTCTTATGTATAAATATTTTACTCTGAATAAACTTGTTCAGTCTAATGAGAATGTATTCTCGTTGGCGAGGCAAACAAAATTGTCGATCATTCTCATATTTTTATAATCTCAGTAGTTGAAAAAACATGCTTCATAAATGGTACAAATAAGACCAAATTTCTTCTATCTCGATCACCAAAGGACGGTTGTTCACATGATTGTACTTACGTTCTTTATATTGCTTTAAATTGCATACGGGAAAGTTTTATTATTATTTAGATTTAGATAAGAAAATTCTCTTGTCTTTTTAATAAATCAATTAACCCCACAGCATTACGTGCATTAAAGTGAAGGAGGAGCTCATTATTGCTGCACAAAAATCACTAGGAATGTCCCTAACACTACGGTGTGAATTGCACCTCTAAAAGAACATATTTATCATAGCAACACAATTATCAGTACTTCGTGCATTTAGTGGCATTGTTTTTTTTTTTATTGTGAGAAACCATATATAATCTTAGAAACAGTGAAGCAATATTTCTTGTAGATATTTCATTTTGTATAGTTTCATTGAAATCATAGGAACACGCGCAAATTGGTAGACATTTCATCTCATGGATCGAATAGTACGTAATATTTCATCGATATCTCAAGACTGTTATGCATAGGCAGGCTCATTGGTAGGAAAATATACAGGTCAATAAGTGTCAAATATAAATTTAGTCCGAAAAGTTTGATAATAAATCTGCCAGGAAGAAGTTTTCGACCAACTATTTCGGAGAAAAGCAGGTCGACTCCACTCGCGTTCCGAGTAAGTTGAAAATTTCTTGGTAGTATTTCCGATCATTTATACATAGTATCTCTAATAGACCGCGTTAGATACTACATGCCTATCTCAGTTTATTTTCATAGGAATGAATCACATATATAGAAAATTATTGTAGCCTATAGAACTAGTTCACCAAATTTTCCAATTCTTAAATATTCATATCTTCAAACCCAACTTTACTTTCAATTCAATCTTAAATTTTATATGTACTTACGTTTATATTTATATTTATTTCAATACTCAATATCTATTTATAAATGTTAAATTATAGTTAAATGTAAAGATACATCCATGAGGAATTATTGAAACAAATTTATTTCTCTGAGTATACATATTATAAAACAGGCTAAAAATTTGGAAATAGATACATTCTCGTTATATTTTTGTAGTAGTACTAGCCACTTCTTGTACTCCGTAAACGTAGCGTTAACCTCTTTAATGAATAACGTTATCAATTTACTGTTCCTAATTCTGAATAATCATTTTTGTACACATACCAGCCTGGGACGCTTCTTTTACGCGCTTTAGAAAAGCCTGACAACTTTGATTGCAAGCGCGAAACTTTAATCTGTTAAACGAGCAAAGCGATTAGTGACACGGCACTAAGCGGCTGCATGGAACAGAAGGGAAATTGTACGAGAAGTAGGAGCAAAGTATTTTCGAAAGTTACGATCCAGGAATAAGGAAACTGAGAAATCTCCTACTGCTAATGACCGTAAAAATACAACGTCAGTTCTTAATCACGTAATTGTATCAGATAAATATTATCGGAGTCGCATCTCTTTTTACCAGGACTATAATATGAACGAAATGAACAGTTATCTTCCGTTTCTAAAAAGATTATGTTTGAACTTCTATGTTTCGTTTATCAAGAATTATTACTATTAGGAACTTCTTTAAAAAGTGTTCTCATTGAACAGATATCGTAGAGTCTGTACAATAAATAAATCTTTATTTAAAGAAGTTCCCATAAACAAAATATGTGATCCTGTTAAAGGAACATCTTTTTTAGTTCTATTCAAACAAAAATTTTTAAATTCAAGTATATTTCTTTATTCGTTCTCATCAAAATTTATAAGATGAAGACTACTCTGAGAAAGGTCCTCATTAAAAAGTGGTACAAATCTTTCGAGCCTTAGGTTTGACTGCTAAAAATGCTTTTAATTTATAAAGCTGAACACGTAATGTTAACACAACCGAATAAAAGATATTACGATCCTTTGTCGGAAGCAGCGGCCATTGGAAAGAGATTCAACTAAGAAAAATATTTCAGAGAGAACAAAGAAGCTACTCACGATTGCGGAAGCTATACATGTATTCGAGAACAGTGTTTCGTACCTCTGTGTTCTATAATAACTGACGTTATCGGAAATATTGTCTCAATAACATTCTTAAGCACACAAAGGCCGAATTCGCGAAAAAATACGAGAAGATGAAACAAGTCAAATATCTCTATGAAGTCTTCTCTAGGAAATAGTTTTCAAAACATATACATATATAGTTTAATAACAATGTGGTGTATAAATATTTGAAAAAAAACTCACTAAAATAGAAAAGTGTAATTCCAGTTCAAATTATTTATCTGATATTTGATTGAAAATATTTAGTATTTCATTTTATCTTGTTTTTAAATACAGTTTTATACTGCAGTCCGTTGCATTAAGGCTGCGAATTCATTGTATAATAATGCAATAATGGTAATTTATGGAAATGGAGGTGTACATTCGTATTATATAAAACGCGTGTATGAAATATTGCATTTAATGTTTTCGTCGAGATCGTAAATTTGATTTTACAATGTAGAATAATATGGATAAGCATCATTGACATCGTAAAACATTTCACCGTTGCATTTTTAAAATGGATTGATTTTTAACGCAATAATGCATTTTGTCGCACACATGCCATGCGCATTTCATTATGATGGATTAAAATTGATGAATTGGAATGAAATCTCGCGAACAAAAAACAATTGAGAGTTGTTTCGAATTTTGAAGTATGGATTTTATAAGATTTACATTCTAAAATCGGGCATTTCATGTGCAACACATTTTGCCGTAAGAACATTGTAGGCTAAATAGTCGATACTAAATCGTTATGGATTGTACTACGCGCGAGTAGGATTTAGATGCTGTAATTCAGCTCAGTCACCGTCGCCAGATTAGGGGTATTGGCTCGAATCAAGGGGAAAAGTTATCCCCTATCTCCGCCAGTACCGGATTTAGTCACGTGCCGTTGCGACACATGCACGACAGAAACGAAACGCGTCACGTGGGGGAATACCGTCGTAGAGGGGGATGGTAGAGTGGAGACACAGGTTTTCTTCGGGTATAATGCAGCGCAGCAAAAATGAGTAGAAATTCGTTTGTATTTTTATTGTTTGTATTGCCGCAATTTTTGTAATCGAGCATTAGAAACATTGAACTGGCTGCGACAGTCGAAGGAGAATTCTTTGACGCTTCCCCCGACTCCGCCACCTGGTAGAGAATTATAACATTTATTTGGACCGTAGTCGTTCTTGACTACCAAAATTTTGTATTAAACGATTGTGAGTCATAAATTTTCCATTTGGCATATTCTACAAGAAGCCTTTCCCAGAATTGAAAGAAGAACCAAAAAATTCATGATTCTATATTCAGTGGTGAAGTCCTTATTTCCTCGACATGACGTGTTGCTTCGAAAAGTCCCACCCATGTTTACGGGTAACGTGTTATCAATCCCCTGTCGGCTGAAACAGGAAGACCCTCCTGGCAAACCAGAAGAAAATGAAAAACATTTACAGGGGATTCGCCAGGGGATTTCGAAACTTATCCTTATCTTCCTGGAGGTAATGACCGAAGCTCGTCTGTCGTAGAAGCTCGGGGAAAAGTCAGGTTCTCTCTCTCTCTCTCTCCTCTCTTTCTCCTCTATCTGCCGGCGTCTACTCAGCTCCGTGAAATGTGTCCTCCTTCATGTTCTATTGCTTCGGAAAGTTCCTGAATGCACCCGTTCGCCTGGCTGCTATCCACCGCGGTAATAAACATGCCACCGCGACGCGGCAGCTTTATGACGGCAGGAAACATCACTCTTCCATCGTATAGGCTGTCTGCACGACTCGCACAGGACTACGTCGGCACGGCACGGTCGCGTCGACATTGCGATACATCGATTAAACTTTCAGCCGAATCCGCAGCGTCATTGGTTTCACGCTTACAGCGTATTACAATGAAAATATTTGTTGTGGCGCGAAACCCTCGGCTATTTTCCTGCGATCACCGGCGGATCTAGGCGTGTGTTTCTTAGGCTGCAACTAGTGATGGGCATACAATACTCTGTCTTGCAAGTTTTCGAACAAATCAATCACCACAGAGTTTCGAATCAATTCGATGTTTATTCGCAATCAGAAATTCTTGAAACTCTTGAAAGTCTTGAAGTCTTGAAAATGTTAAAAGTCTTGATAATCTTAATAAATGTTATACTTTTTATAATATTGGTACGTTCATATTGTTATTCATCCCAATGCTGACACGACGCAATCATTGTTCCGTGATAGATGTAACATTTCAAGAGTTTCAATTCTTACAAACATTCCAAAGTTTTAAGGCTTTCAAGATTTTCAAAACAATGAAGACTTTCAAGACGTCCAAGAGTTTCAAGAGTACTAAGCTTCGAAATATAATCGAAATCGAAGCGATTCGAAGTGATCCAGATCCCATCACTAGCTGCAACCCAGGGCACCGTTCAGTCAGAGGGCCCACGTCACGGTCAAGAAGATTAAAATAATTTAAACGAAAAACTTCGGTAGTAAACTACTGTGCGAATTCCGCGATGCATTAAAAGAATGTGTTTCATGAGAAGCAAAAACCACTCGCGTTCTTCCCCGCTTTCAGAAATAAAGTTTAATGTTTTCACGACAACGCGCTATGGACGACTCGCAGTATAGTCGAACGACTAGTATAACGATGACACGGCTGAGAATGTGACATACGTTATCCTCCACGTGAAACCAACGGATGACGAACCGTTCTTTCGAAGGATATAAAGCGGTTAAAAAATATGTTGTCCCAGCTTTTTGCAACAACTTTATAGTGGAAGCTTGTATAAACGTACAGCAATATAAACTGTACTTTTTAGTGCTTCAGTATACATACGTATACAGAAATATATTCGTTTTGTGATACTGCATAAAAAATATTTCTTATATCACCACAATTGAAGTAAATAACGGCTGCTCTTTACTTTACCGGACTCGAAATTTGTGCTTTTCTTTTACGAATTATGATGTATTTGGTATGTAATCCAGTAGATTTGGACCCGGCGCGGATGCAGATCGAAGTTTCGAACTTCTAGGATCAATAGTTGAGGAGCTATGGTCGCTTTGAACATATTTCCAGTTTTTTGACAGGTAAAGGCGCCGCCATGTTGGTTTGTAGTGACGGTCGCACGCCGCTTACTGAGTTGGTTAGGATTATGTCGAGGGGGGGGGGGGGGGCATGGTAAGCGGCTGGCGGTCGTCACTACAAACCAATATGGCGGCGCCCTCACCTGTCAAAAATGCTCAACTTTAAGAGAAATTAATTTTGAGTCCGGTAAAAATTTATTAAAAATTTCATTTGTTCATAGAAATAAATATAGTTTGATGGAATTGCTCCCTAAACTAATTTGGTTCTTTCTTTCGTATCATAAATAGTATTTTAGCTTCTCGGAAGAACAATTTCACGTGAAATTGTTTATTGTTTCGAATCGTTAATATTGATGCACGTCGTCCATTCGCCGAAGAACTATTGCGACCTTCCTTGCTCAAACAGTTACAATTGAGTTACACCATCCATGAAGCGTTACACGTGAATGAACGAGAAAGGATTTAATTTTCGGTATCCGGTTGCATTCGTCCGAAGTCCGAATCGTTTCGTCAGCTCATGTCTGTCTATACTCGTGAAGCGAAGCTCTGCATGATGTATCGGAGTTTACGGTTTTGAAGCAGCGCTGAAGTTGGAACGAATGAGCGAATGTCGCGCGTCGTTGACGCAGCGATTCTCGAGAACACGCTCGATTTGGAGGCGACTACAAGGGAGATTGATTTATCTAGGGGCTTCGTGCGAAATGAGAGTGAACCCGTCCATGTTGTGGCCCATTCAACCATACGGAGATTAATTTGATGCTCGGATACATGATTTATGGGTTCTTTAGTGATTCACCATTTTACGGTTTAAAGCAATTCTCAAGTCCAGATTCATTAATAAGCAGATCCAATGTCGTGACTTTACAGTTGTGCAGAATAGCAGGAGTATTTTCTCTATCAATAATAGTTTTAATAACAGTGTTCTTGTAAATGTCTTTATATGTGCGTATTACATAATTTTTAACCGACTTCGAAAAAGGTTACTCAATTCGATCTGTATGTGCCTTTTTTCCGCTTTGTTTCTATGTATGTTCACCGGTTACGCCGAAATGGATGGACCAATCGGAACGAAACCTTTTGCATTTTGTAGAGTATGTCCCAGCGTGGTCCCGTGAAAATAAATGTTGCATTTTTCATTCTTTGCGGTTTTTATTGCAAATAACCAATAACACCGAAAAACCATCCTACGGTGTTCTACAAATTCTGCTCGTTCCTCTAAAAAATGTGAAATCAAAAAGTGTTATAAAAATAAATTAAACAGACTTCGAAAAACACACATAAAAAAATGCACTAAAAAAGTATGAAATAAGTTCCATTTAATTTATGTGAATACACACGAACTTAAATACAATACAATCTTCTCGGAGGCGGCACAAAATCGAAAATTTTCGACACTGGAAATTACGAAAATCCTTAAATTCTTCTACATGCTTTTACATATTAATGTATTTTCTCTTCCCACCAATTGATTTCCAAGTTCACCATATTCCAATGAAATCATAAAAGCAACATCTGTCATTTGGACAATTCTCAATTTTGCGCTGCCTCCGAAAAGATTGTATTGTATTTAAGTTCATGTTTATTCACATAAATTAAATGGAAATTATTTCATACTTTTTAGTGCATTTTTTAGCGCGTTTTTTCGAAGTCGGTTCAATTTATGTGTATAACATTTTGTTTGTAACCAATGCATAAAATCTGCGGTTTGGTAATTAACATTAATTCATTACACAGTATTAAAAAATAGTTTAAAAAGACTGTATCCATATATGTACTTATTGTGACAGTAAACATCTTTTAATTTTTTGTACATTTTTATTAATTAATACTATATTGCAGTCTACAGGATTGTTACATGTCACTATCAGTACAAAGCTGATCCTTATGATCCTTAAGATCTTCAGTTTTCATTTATATTTCATCTATTTTGTGCGTTCTTTTTATATGTGTGGAAAATAACATATTGAAGATGGCATTATGTAAGATTTGTTGAAAATGTGGGATTAATCAACGTGTAGCATTCGTTGACAGTAAAAAACGAATTGTAAAATGAATGAATTGTAAGGCAAGTGGTTAAAAATCGGACATTGTATACGGGACAACCTAATATTCCCATGTACCTATAATACCAATCACAACGTTCATCTTCCGCATTCTCAAGTGTCAAAAACGGCAGACAAGCCATTTTTCGCCAAAGCCTTATATTCCTGCCCTACAAAATGCCCGGTGGCGAATCCTCTTAAAGCTGGTACAATTACGTATAAAATAACAACAGCCCTAAAAGTGGATAGATCCCAATGTTTTCCGACGAACGGTCCCGCTCACAAAGAAGGCGGAAGCTCAGTTGGAGCGTCGCGGCGGCAACAGAGAGAGCTGCAGGGATCTCAACGATTCAATTACCCGAACGCTTACAGCTCGTCAACCGGCTACGAAAATAGTGAAGAAAACTGGAACGGGGATGATATCAAGGAATCCGTGTCCCGGCATAAAATCGGCCTTCCCCGTTCTCCCCGTTACCGCTGGCCAGCAGCGCAGCCTACATTCTCTAATTTAACTTCCAAGGAGACGCGGGGCTAGGGGAACGATGACGACGGCGAAAGAGAGGACGGGATCGGAACAGATCCACTTTCGTGAGTCGCTGCCATCGCATAACTTTCGCGTCGGTGATGCGCTTTCGTGATCTTATATAGCCGGTAGTTAATGGCCCTGACTCGGACGAGCATGCAACCGGGCCGAGGGCAAACGTCTTGCAGCAGGCCACGATAGAGCTACCGCGATGGTACCTAGCCGAACTGATTTATAAACGATCCTCGACCGAACGACGTTACCAGCTTCGATACCCGACTACTTCACGGCATTCCGAGAAGTTCTGGCCTGTCCAATGAACTTCTGCTCCTGCCGCATTCCGGATGCCCTCGGATATGAACGCCCTGCGCCGCCGCAACGCGGGAACGTTATTGCACGTTCATCCACCGCGTCCGACAGCAATTATGCCGCGGGTTCACGCCGATATATCATCCAACCACCGATCACTTACATTCGCACAGTGGGCTATTTGCCCCGAAAAGTCAGAAAAAAGTCGATTTCAACATTTTGCGTAAGTCTTTAAAATGTTTGCTGTCCGACGTTGTTAAATATCTGAAGAATAAGGTTTCAGTATTGTTTTTTTATTTGCACACTCGTGAACACTTCTACGATTAATTTTTGCAATTACAATGATTGGAACTTCTCTGGTGTTTGTAACTAGGCGACCGATTTTACGCGTTTATGACAAAAATGGGAAGATGTAATTTAAAACAGCAACGACATTAGTAGAATTAAAAATGACTGTTATATTATTTGAAAATAAATTTGTATGTCACTCCAGTTTGTTACCATTGCAGTGGAACATGTTTATTTTTGCATAATGATGTCTGTTTATAACTTACTAGGGGAAAAAGAAAATTGATATTTATTTTAGACCCACGCATTCTCCAATGGCTAAGTATTGATTACAATAAAATTTTAATGTAAAGGCCAAGTCGATATTATAGTACACGTGTTAAATACACACTTTCCACATAGAAGGATCAAAGACCATTAGCCATGAGAAATCTCTCCACGTTATGATTGTGTCTTCTATATAATAGACCATGTAATGTATTCGCTATTCGTTTCATTAAGTCCATGAGTAATTGGTTTCCGTGATCTGGAACCAATCTATACCTCCTCTGTTATGTCAGAGCGTACGATATCGATTTGGTTAATACTAACATACACGCTCAACACAATGTCCATTAAGATAAACGTCTATAAGTCATGCTTTGGATTTTGTAGATTCCATTCATTTGCAGAACAACTTGTACAGAAACAAAAATATTGAAGCAGTGTATCTTGTGCACTTTACCCTAAAATATGCAGTAACATACTATTATTTCTTAAGATTTCGTTTATGTAGCTACAGTAGCTACACCATTCCAAATTCGATTCCAAATTCGAAAATGAAATAAACATTTCGGACAGCATAATGGAAATGAAATGTGCAACGAAAACGAGTAAATATATCTTGATTGTCCTAAAACCATAGATGCTTCGTAATCACAAAAAGTTTGATAATCGCATCGAACGTTCTGGTAATCAATGCTTTTCGATACTGTGGCTAACGATTATAAGAATAGCTGTTCCTTAAAGCGCGGGAATAGCAGCGATAAATGTAGGATAATTAATTAACTAATTAATTATGACCGAGAACGAGAGCAAGAACGTTCAAGATCAAGTCGCATTACCACAGTATTTTCTTCGGCTCGAGTATCGAGCGACTTTTTAGGTCGATGTCCCGTATTCACGGTAAAATCAACGAAAGGGAATTTCAAAAGGGCCTAATTTATACCGAGCTTTCACTCTTTGATGAGAGACAGAGAGAGAGCTCGTAAAGCCGCGTAACTCCCGAACCTCCCCGAGCTGAAGGCCGCTTTATGGCTCTTTGCTCTCCTGTTCTCTTCGCGAAGATTGCTGAATGCGACCACTGTCGCTATAAATCTGCATTCCTTGCTCTCCAGCATTCGACCGTATATTGATTTCGACGTCTTTTTGTCGCGTTTCCCTCTTTACCTTGAACTTTCCAGCGACTTGTCCTCATTTTCGAGAAAGAAAACTTCTTCCGATGCTCTAACGCCGGATTCTGAGCTACGCCAGTTCGCTGCTTTGATTTCGTTCCTCAAAGAATTCGAGAACTTTTTTTCGGGCCAACAATCAACACGAATCCTCCGGGTTAACCTAATGCGGGTCACGGACACTCCCACAGACACGTGTAAGTTGTTACAATTATTGTTATACTCTTTTCATTTATAACACAGAATTTTATTCAATCGATCAAATAATTCCTAACCGCATTATATACCTTCTCTTCAATCCCAGTTAGATACATTTAGATTCAGTCATAAATTATGACACGAATGAGTAGGTGTAATTTAAAAACATTAGAATTTACACATTCTATTATATTATTTTCAACCTACTGAGCATAAGAAAGAAAATCAATTTCTGTTGTACTCGAGTTTGTTCCGACTTAGGTAACAATTTTTTATTTTGCACAAAGATCAGCAATCACTAAATCGTTAAAATTAGAGTATCTTTAAGCTGAGACTCTGTATACCGTATATTAATATCGGTCATAACCAGACGACGGATCTTTATGCAAAATAAAAATTTTCTACTTGAATTACAACAAACTCTAGCGAAATAGAACATTTAATTTCTTTCTTAATATGATCAGTAGACGGAAAATAATATGGCAATATTTTTGAATTCTTCTTCTTTTTATATTACACCTACTCATTTTTGTCATAAATGCATAAAATCCGCTGTATAGTTATAACAAAAAATATATAATAAAACATACATAGAAATAACTCACAGCATTGGTTATTGTAAGTTAAAAGTAAGAAGGTTTAAAAGCATAAAGACCAAAGCTTCTTAAACTAAAAATATGTAGATATAATGAATGAATTATATCAGTAAATAAGTGATTTAAATGAATAGCGAGGGTAAACGTCTTCAACGTACTTTAAAAAGGAAGAAACTGAAACTAATGCAGTGAATCGGATAGCCACAAAATAATGCTTTGTAATACTTCTTCAGCGGATTTTCTTTGAATAATTATTTTTCCACGAGAAATAGTTGGAGGAATGGTAATCTCGAATCGCGATGATCCAGCGACAATTTTACCATTTTTTTTCTCGAGCCTTGATATTCCTTGGGAATGGAAGAACCGGAGCAAGTTCCTTTGTTGTGTCGCGGCAGCTGTGCTCCTATTATCGACCAGTGGAATTCAGTTTCGGGACAACAGCAGCAGCCGTGTGCTTGCCGAGCCAGGCTTCTCAAATCGTCCCTCCTCTTCGGCCCTCTTCTAATGCACATTGTTGCAACACCGTAATTAATATTTAATGGCAGAGGCCGGTAATCGGCTGAACTGCATTACACAAAGCGTTGGAACCTCTCGGTATTCACCGGCGTTTAACCGTGTAACGAAAACGACGCCGGACGTTTCTTTAATGCGTAAAAAGCACGTTCGGCAAGAGTACGCCGAGAATCGACGTTCACCGAAGTGCATTAGCTACTAATTCCCGGATGCCGGTGTCGCGCTCCATTAAATAAGTCGAAGCCCGCGCGAAAAAGGAAATTACGACTTCGGTGTAGGAGCAAAGTAGGTGTGTGACGTGATCCCAAATTAAAAAGTTTGCATTTTATTCGCGAGACGCGATGGTGGAAGATAGAACAGTATTTATGGTCGCTGCCGAACTTGAACGAGAAACTTTAAGGACATACGTGTCCTTCCTGTGTGGAAGGACATTTAGAATAATGAAATAATATAGAAATAAATGAAATAAATAGGCCGCATCGAATGGAGTGATACAATCATTCATGTGTTTTAATTTTGTAGACATCGTGTGAGACTACTTTAAATGAAACTAATACTTGTCGCGAAAATTTGTTCGATCGGTAAAATTATTTTTATTCATTCAAATAGTTTCAGGTAATATATTTTTAACAACACAGTGTACTAACTAATATTAAGACGAGTTTAACGATGTAATATACCATGGCATTATTCAAATGTCCTTGGTATATTCAAATGTATGACAAGGCAATGACAACGTACAGAATGTGCAATCATTTTATTTGAATTAAATTAAATGTTCAGAACAACGACCTTCAGTAACAATACACAAGTATTTAACCGTTCAGCAGGGTTAAATGGGTTGCCCCCTCATTGTTTCTGTTGAAATTGGTGTACAGGGTGTAGAAAAAGTAATGGTCATCCGTTCTAGAGGTGAATCTACACTTTACAAATTTGTAAGAGAAGAGAATTGTGGCACAAAAACTTTAATAACTCAGAAACTAATCTTTTCCGGACCTTTGTTGATATAACTTTTTTTGTTCTTCTCTAAGCATTAGGAATCTATTCCTAAAGTTTCGCCCACCACTTACGAAACACCCTGTATATCTCTTGTGATTTTGTTTAGGGCATTTATTTATAATGAATGAATTGTAGAATTGATTGAAGGAAAATACAAGACAGAAGGTATTCTGGTAGAGCAACCCATACATATAATAATTTGTTTCTTTTATTTCGGATCTGAATAGACGGAGCTGAGAAGGTTTAAATGAATACATTCATCATCGTTGAGGTTATTTGCGAAGAAATAGTACCTTCATTAGAGAATAGCATAATCAGGAGACGGGCTCAATCATCCAGAACGGGCTCCTCAATTTACAAGACGGCGACATTATGGAATATACTGCGATGCACTCTCTCGTCGAGGTGCCATTGAGGACGACGTAGGGAACTTGAACTCCCTCGACGAATCCCGCCGTTTAATTTAACCGATAACAGAGACACCGTCTAGAAAGCTACTGGCAGTAGTTTACGAACTATCAACGTTTCTTCCTCGTTCGAGAAATTTTCAAGCGTACAGGGTGGGCCGAATAAAAATAATTACTCGCGTGTTGGTTGCAGTGCCTAAATAAAAGTTAAAAATATTTCTCGAATTGCTCTACATTGGTTAATTTGAAATAATTACATGCTTTTGTATTACTGGAAATATTTATTTAAAATATTTATTCAACTCGGCATTTCGATTATGTATTTTTCAGAGTTAAACTTCAAATAGTTATTTCAATTAAATATCTTTCGAGCTTATTCGTGTAATAAATAATTTTCTAGGATCAGATTTATTACGTATGCTTTTAAGTTTTTTGTGAAAGTAGTGGAATAAATCGTTCCTGCCGGTACGTATACAATACCCTTTCTCGCTCTATAGAAAGTTGAAGCGCCCATTCTCCAACTAGAATCGATTGTGCTGCATCTTATTCGTGACAGGCGTGATTTTCGATCACACGGAAGAAACACTTTTCCTCTAGCCTTTAACATACAGACTGGATCGATGCACGAGCTTAAAAATTGATTTATTAATTTCCGATACATAGAAAGACTTCTATGAAAATAGAATTGACTCAGTCTCAATGTTGCACAATAAAAATTGAAATATTTTCTTATCGCGTTTTAATTAGATCTTTCACGCTGTCTTTAATCGTGCTTCATTCGAACTATTATTAACCAAAGTGGAATTACTGTTTGAGAAAATACTCGATTTGATAAAAAAGAAATAATTGGTAGGTTGCAGCACGATCATCCAAAATATTATATTTTGCAATAATAAAATATCGTTAATCGCTCAACGAGTTTCAGCTAGCCTATGCAGCTAAGCAAGCCCGTTTAGCTGACAAAATAAGTGTAACAAGCAATTAGTATTGCTCTGCATATACATATGCATGGAGCCGGAGCGGCGCGCGACGTAGGATACGAAGATCCTCGAGATTTTTAAGGAGGATCGTCGGTGGCTCCTTAATGGGAACGGTACATTTACACGGCAAATAAACGGTTAAATTATACATTGTTAAACAACAGAGAGCGTGAAATGGCGTCGGTCTATTTTTGAAGGTTCCTGGAAGAAGGAGGACGCTTTTGAATAAAACATATCCACCGGCGGGCATATCCTAGAGTCCATTCTTCCGGTTTCCCCGCTCTCTTACGTCTTCTTCTGGTTTGCACGGCTCGACTTAGCCTTTTACTTCCCTTTCCTCTGCTTTTGTCTGCAACGAACAGCCACTTATTCATGGAACGGCGGGTCCGGGGGCCCGGAGTCTCTTTCTCTCGCTAACAATTAATGTTTCGTAGCGTCCACCGTCGAGGCTTTGCAGCGATTGCAGTTTAAACAGCATTTAATTCACCGTGTAATCGCGTCCGCGGAATCTCGGCGGGGATTCTTTCTCGTCGCCGGGCGGATGGTATCACGGGAGAATGATAAAGCTGCATTTGATGCGACAGGAAATCGAGGCCGGCTAAACAGGCTTCGACGCTCCGAATTCTCAAGCATCGGGAACGATGGCCGCGACGCGAGAGCTGTCAGCCTTTGCACAGAGCAAACCTTTGTCCCCACCATCGCCTGGCCGAGTTTCTTCGGGTTGTTTCATTTTCTTTCGCGACGAGAGCACCAACTCATTAAGGAAAGTTTTGTTACTCGACCGATCGACCCTCGGTACTCGACTGCCCACGCACCTGCTCGCACGGTGGATCGTTTATCTAAACACTACGTTGAACTTCATTTGTACAATAATTAACGCTGTATCTACTTTTTTTAAAAATTGTACTGTATTTTAATGTGGTCGCATTATATAATTTATATGATGCAATATAATTGAATTATAATAATTGCCAGACATATACATTGACATTGCCATGAGTAACAGCAAAATTAGATTAGTGCTACTAATTTCAGTAAACAAAACTAGCTTTTTTTTAATAAAAAATAGAAGATGTGTTTTTTCTTGAAAATGCTATACATTCAAACGTCTGTGAAAAGTTTGGGGAAAGTCTTTTCGTAAATGAGACTGCCATAGATTTGAAAATTGGAGCTTCCGCCTTACAACGATATGTTAAAAATTACGTATGATGTTTTTTATTCGTTTTATCGAGCTTTGAACGAGAGAACCAGCGAAAATAAATAGTACATACATTTTTAAGCAGCGTTTTAAAGAGGAGGTTTTAATCTTCAAATCCATGGTAATTTCATGTACGAGAAAAATTTTCCAAATTTTTTACAGACGATTGAAATTGCTGCATTTTTCAGGAGAAATCATAATTTTTCCCATCCGCCACATCACGTAAAAACATCTCATTAGACGAAAATGAACACTACATTGCGAAGGTAGAGGCTTCAAGCTTTGAAATGAGTACAGAATTCAATATTTTCTACTTTTCGAGAAACTTTTTGACTCCACTGTATGACGTTAATTTTATAAGTGTTTCGCGGATTACGAGCAATTCCTCCGTCAAGTGTAAGGCGGAGCAGTTTATACAAGATTCTTAAAAGTAGAAAACATTTGCCATCCGATGGAACACGTATTTAATAAGCAACCGAGAAGCTCCTCGACTATCAACTATCAACGCTCCTGTACATTGTTATCGGAATTCTTCTAGGTGAATAGTATTGTCTACGGGTTGTATTGTTTTAATATGAAGTAGTATCACGTGGTTTAACTCTCTGAAGACAAATTTTACTATAGTGGCCACGTCACGACGTTCGAGTTCCTGAAGTTGCACGCGATAGATTTAATCTAGGCCTCGTCAGACAGCTGCATTTGATATTTAATGGCAGCTACATTTGTTTAAATTTTGACGCATACTCTTTTTAAACATATTCTTTAACCTACGTTTTCCGATCAATGTTGGTTTTCTTATTTGTCTCAGTACAAATATAGTTAATGATTTGAAGTGGGTGCTAGAAAATTATAATTTACGTGGCACATTTGTATTCCAAATGGACCCTATCATCCAAGGGTTAAGAGTTGAAATTCAGAAAGCACCTCTCAAAACAAGGGAGAGTCTTCTTTTGTAGTTGATGCTTCACAACAAACATCTTCTATTAACATTCCTCACAGAAAATAACCCATTACTTAAGCATTCACAGTGAATCTATATTTTCCATAGTTTCTATATTCGTGACCTTGAATAACCTTGACTGACTATATCGTTGAAATTATCCCGAGAATGGCTACAATCATAGGAGTTAAAAAAAAATATGTGGTTCCATTTAAAAAAATTAAGTCTACCTTCAAATCTCTTCAGCATCGCCGCCCATGTGCCACGTCCAAGAATCTAGAAAATGTCAATATCTCAAAAAACGTAAAAATTATTCCGGTGGCTTGTCTCAGGTGCCTGACCCAGTAAAAATAGCACTCAGGAAATGAAATAACGATTTGTGAATACTGATTTCACCAGACATGCAATCTAAGTGTTCATTCATCGGACTAGATCACTTTATGTTTGAACAAACGATTGTTTTCCGTGCAAGAAGATGATCAAAGTTCAGCAGAGTTTTTCGTGTATAGTCGACGAATGAAACTCCTTAATCGTTGACCTATTACCTGCAGATCGATATTCTTCTGATCGAGTATCTGATCGCGTGCTCATCTTTTTTTCCAGGTTCCGACAGCAAGGTGTCAGACGTTGATGGACAGCCGTATACAACGTTATTGTATAGCAATGGGCCCGGGTACACGCAGCCGAGGAATATTTTACGAGAGGCCGGGAAGGATTCCATTCAGGTAAAAAGGCCAGCTCATTTTCTTGCCGCCGCGTATATGACGTCACTGTTTATTGGATCGGAAAATGATCGAGCGGAAATATCCAGGGCACGTTTAAAAAATCCATCACGTTTTGTCGAGGGTCCATTGCGAAATATTCGATGAAGCTCTTCGAACTTCATATATTCACTCGGTCTCTCCTTTTTACCGTTTCCATCCACGCCCTCGCGCCATTGCATATTTTACTCCTACGACTACGACACTCCACCGTTCCTCCGACTTGATGAGTTTTAATCTAACAGCGAAACACGGTCGGATGTATTTTGAGCACAGAGGGAATAATTATGGAATGTTGTAGCGCAGAAATAGGGCCGAAGGTTATTCCAATAAAATTATTCGCTGGTAGTTATTCAGAGGTGGGATTCAGCCAGAAATAGCGGATTAAGACAGGAACCGTGTGCCTTTGCGGAAAGGAATTTACAAGCATGTTCAGTATGCATTATGCAAGGTGGGTGTGTTGTAATTAATATCGTGTAATCGTGGAGTAAATGTTCTCCACAATTCAACAAGTTTCTTTTGTAGGGAGATGAATAAAATAATATTACAATATAGTTTTCCAAATCATTTTTGAAGTTATACAATTAATAAAAACAATTATACATATAGAAACTTTTTACAATAAACTTCAGCAAGCATTGATACAAAATTTTTAAAATGATACCGGAAATGTACTTTTGCAGAAATAGCTTTGACGTGCTTCAAGGATGATTAGTTCAATTATTCAAAGAATACTACTTAAATATTACACAGCGTGTCCTAAAAATATTGTACTTTCCTTGGAAAGATTTTTCAGGTCATTTGAAATAATTTTTTCTTTTGCGAAAATGTTCTCCGCAGCTTTGTTGAGGAGTTATCAGCGAAAAACACGGACCAATCAAAGAGTAGCCATCGTGAGCGGAGGCCGGCTCGGCGACAGGTCCCGTTCAGCGTGACGTTGGAATTGGCTGTGCCGGAATCCGTCCGTGATAGTCGCGCTCTGATTGGTCTGTGTTTTTCGTTGATAGCTCCAAAACAAAGCCTCCGAGAACATTTTTACAAAAGAAAAAGTTACTTTAATTGGCCTTAGGAACTTTTTCAAGGAAGTACAACATTTTTGGGACAGGCTGTACAATAAAATGTATATATTTCAACCCGTATGCATTGCTCGGGTGAAGATTCACTAATTTTCAATTTCTAGCTAAAACATTTGATTGCTTTCTGTTTGTATTGTGAAATTTATTTCTTGAAATTCTGCTTCTTATTTCTTCAGGTGAACCATAATTTGTTTGTTGAAAGTTTAAGGCAAAAATTGGCGAGCTACTGTCCTAGGATATTTTATAGAATTATTTTTGGGGAGCGCAGAAGAGAGATGTTCGTTGAACATTGTAATTCGTAAACAGGTTAAAATAGTATCAATGGTGAGACTGATAATGGATTTTTCGAAGACGCAGCTCGAGAGCTGTCGCCTCGCTACAGTTGGTTGCACAAAAGCTTTCAGAGAGGAGATGCATTAAAATCACGATGAACGTGCGAACAATTATCATTGATCCGCTTTCCGTGGTGCTCATTAACGTTTGCCTCGAGCCGGTCTGCGCTCCTTTGACTCGTCAATAGATCGTGCGTCGAGTAAAGAAACGTCCCGTCGAGCTGCGCCATTATTTGCATTAATTAATAAGGAAACAGTCGCCCTTTTACGCGAAACTCGAGCTGCCGTTTTGCCGCTCATAAACGGGCTTCCGCTAAGCGACATACGATTCGGTAAAATAAATGGCAGCTCCGTTTGACGGAAGAGAAAAATAAATAATATCCCGCTTTCGGCATGACTAATGTAACAGTACAAGAAAGAAAATTGAAACAAGGATGATAAAGTGAACGCACGAAATGATAGAAAGTTGACATTTGTTCGTTTTCGAATACTGGATCCTCTTCCATTCTAATACCTCGAGCTGTATACTAAATTGAGATTAACACAAAAACCTACCGAGCACTAAAAGCGATTAAAATGTTATAGCTTACAAACGTGACAAGGTTCTATTTATTTAGATTTTGTGCAAGTTTTATTACAATGTGTGCTTGGATAAAGGAATTTGTCGAATCAATTTCCATGTAAGCAACTTCATAATTTCAATAATTGCAAGATGCAAAATAGAAAAACTGGTCATTTGACAGGCAAAGTGGTAGGTGTAGTGTTAAAATAGTAGAATAGAACAGTATACATCAAGTAGAAACGGTAAGTTATGGTCAGACACGGTAGGCGGTACTTATCGAGCACTATGAAAGCTTCACGAATATTCAGACTTGTGTTTTGAAAAATGCAAGAAAAGTGGAACAAGAATTGAAACAATTTCATGTCTCAATTTTTTTCCAAAATGATTGTCTTATTATTATTACAATATTCTCTTATAACAAATTTGTAAGCCTTGTAGACTACGTTGTTAAATGTACGGTAAAATCTTCTAAGGAAGAATACCTTTATAATATTAAAACAAGAAGTAATAATATTAAAAAATTAGAAAGATACACATATAAATATTCTTAGAATAAATATCTTCAGATTTTCGGAACACTTAGGTTTGAAGGGAAGAATCATCTTTATCTCATATTTATAATAAATTTCGAATGTTAAAGCATAAGTAACAAGTATCCACAAGAAGATTTAAAATATGTAAAAACAAATGCATGGAAAATTCTCTCTGTCCAACATCTGTTCATAAAAATGTAAATTTTCATAAAGTTATACAGTTGAATTATAATATTCGCACTGTGAATAAAAATAGTATCAAGAATAATTTACATTATTGGATTATGGATTTTATACATTTATGGTGAAGATGAGTGCGTGCGAAAATGAAACGGTGAAATTATCAGAACAGTTAACGATTACGAGAAGAAATACATTTTTATTAAATTCTTGCGTTTCATAATCGACGAGGACAATTTTTATTTTGCATAAATTATCCGAAGTCTAGTTATCACAGTTGGTAAAAATTACTCTAAACAAAAATAACAGTTAATTATGTGCTGAAATATAGAAGCCTTTTGTCAGTTTCGAATTTCCAGGTACACGTCGTTGACACGCCACACAGTTTCGTAGAATTAAAGTCCTCGCTGCAAGTGGCCCGTTCGAGCTTTTCACGGGTTTCCACTCGACGGTGTCTATTCGGTGATTTTTTTCTTCTCAACGATTACAGTCGGGTTTAACTTAGCGTGTTCGCGCGGCAAAATCGTGGGACAATAAAGGCGGTGATAAGCAATAATAGTAGCCAGTTCGCCGTTGGAGACCGTGGCGTGACGGTGCTCCAGAATTTGTACGTCGTCGTGTTGTAGTTTTTAACTTACTTCGAGACAAACGATAAATTTTTACGAGGATTGCTCTCCTGGATTTCGCCATAGACAACGGCTCGGTTAGGGAAAATTAGAGGAGCAGAACTTCGGATAACTACGACTACCATAATAATAATAGTAATAATAATAATATGCCTTCATGATATTGTCGAGGTACAAGAACAGTACCATGTAAAAAGAAAATGTAAATAACATCCAGGGATCGCAAGCGACCTAAAACTTTTTAATGAATTCTATTTAAAACATGAACCTTGGAACTTTGAACTTATTAAAACGGTTTTAATATTAAATATCATTAATATCTTTAGTCCTGAAAGTGAAAGTGAAAGTAAAAATAAAAGTATTAGTTCGGACAGGACCTAATAAATTATTAAAAATATATATTTGTCTATATCAAGAATAGATTACATTCAAAAATTAATGTTCCGAATATGTTATTTGTGTGTAATATTTATGCAAATAATTCAGAAGTCAAAGATTATTTATTTACGTAACATTTTCTCACGATATTACCAATAATAAATATTTGGGATGACCGGAATCATTGCTCCGCCCAGTAGCAACCTGTCTTACACAAACACGCCCGTTCGTTGACGACTACAAATCCAACGCAACGCGTACATGAAATATTACTGTGCGACACTGTCCTGACGCCTGCTCTGTGCCGCTTCCTTTACGATTTCCTTAACCAAACCGATCCGTTCAACTTTATTTGACCAGATCCAATCGGGTTCGAAACAGAATCACAAAGCGTATAGTCCACCCGAATGGGCCTTCGTCTCCATATCCGAGTTTCACGCGAATTACATTTAACTATTACAATCGGATTGAACGGCCGGAGCAGTAACTGTTTGCCGAAGTAGTAACCCTGTTTACTCCACCGAATGACAAAACGTCATTTCCGTTCACGAGGCAACGACGTAACGCGAGCAATCCCGAATGGTAGCGGAGCACCATAACCTTGCGATAGGTGTATGATGGATAACAAGTGCGCCGGTCCAAGATATTTAAGTCTCTCTCGGGCGAACAATAATTCCTCGAGATATCGTCCCGTCGCGCCATAGATTTCAGGGACAATCGCAGAACGATCGTAAGAGCGTTGCTTCTCTTTTTCTATCTTTCTCTTCTAAAGCTATGTCCCTACTTAAAGTGGAAGGATAGTCACGTAATAGAACTAGAACTATTAGAAATAACTAGAATCGAGTTTGCGGGCTGACGTTTGTTGTCCTTATTTGAGCAAATTTTGGGCTGGGTGAGGGCTCGTCCTAAAGAGGAAGGTTAAATGCAGCCCGCTCTGGTCATGATCTTAACGAGACTACATTTATATCTAATAATATGTGAGTGTACAAAGTAGAGAAAAAATCGAGAAAACAACCGCAGATTCCAAAAACGGGACGTATGGTCACATTATGTGTGTGTTTGTATTAACAGCCAACCCTATACAGTATTGTCACCATAAACGCAATAACCCTCGGGGATATCTGTATGCGTTTACCTGAGACGGGTAGCTATTTTTTTTGAGCGTCAATGGCCGAGCCGAACGTAGAGACGGACAGCGCGTGTAAAGAGAGACCTCCGCGTCTCTTTTTTTCCGGTACGCTGTCCTTCCTTGCGCCTGAAACGTTCATCGTCATTTGAATTTTGAACTGTGCCGGCGACTGCAAACTCTCCGCGTCTCTTTCTTTCCGATACGCTGTCCTCCCTTGCGCCCGAAACGTTCATTGTCACTTAAACCACTAAATACAGTTGAAATTATATCGTGTTTGGTCTTTTCTTAATCAGAAAAATGCCACGAATATATTGATGAAAGTTTCATAAAAAAATAAGTAATAATAAAAAAGATTAAATATAGTGTTACATTGTGAGGACGCACGGGCCTTTGAACTGTGCCGACGACTGCGACTCTCCGCGTCGCATTAGTAGTGGTTCATACAGATATACCCGAGCCGAGATCAGATTACTAAAGTGGAGGGGGTCATTTTTCTGCGTTTATCTGCTACATCTTTTATGCGTTTATAGAGGATTTACTTTATATAGGTAAATTTATAAAAATAGAGAATCGCAAAGAACAGAAGAATTGCAGAATTACAATCGCTAACGAATTGTAAAAAGTTATCCGTGTGCCCAAATACGTTAATAAACCCGCTTTCCCTTACGGCTTTCCCTTAGAATATGTTCGACAAAACCTGTAGATCTGGACAGCCTGCGTCTTTGATGACCTTGGTAAAACAAGCGGTTTCCGAAGAAAATGGAGAAAAAATGTGAAAATGAAAAAATTATTGACCAAGTCTCAGAATTTAGCGACGACCAGAAAAGATTGAAAATTGAAAAAATAAGGACCACCGTATAGTACAATCGAAAAGGGTAAGATAGATCGTTATTACTTCACTGAGGACGCAGCTTTAGGTTGCTCTCTCTCTTTCTCTTCGACGCGACAGCGAGTTTTATGGCAGCTTCTCGACATGTTCTTCTTTCACTGCCACGGTGCTCGCGCAATATGCCGCTGCGTAATTCAATGAAAATGAATAGCGCGTCGATCCGGTCGCCTTCTTTCCACCGACGGCGGCTACGTTATAATTCTTGGCTGATTGCTGGGAAAGGTAGTAGGAACACCAATGACACGGGCAATAAAGCAAACCCGTTGCACAGGAAATCTTGCGTGGAACGGGAACGGAATAGTACGAGGAACTCGAGTTTCGCCGGCACGATCACTCCCAGAACATAAGACGGAGTGGAAGCTTCGGCAAATCTTACGGAACGACCGTCTCTCGCAAGCGGCACGTGTAACGTCGGCCCTCCGCAGGGACGTGATGGAAATTATGCGAACTTGCGAGAGAAAAACTATTGAAATGGATACACGTGTGTGTCATAGGACATTTGAAGCTCTGCTGAAGGTTCACTTTATTTAAGCTATTATAACTCCGTGAAATACAATCGTTCAACTCGAGCTCATTCTAGAGCCTGATGTCTTTACTTTCCGAGTCAATCATTAATCTTTTTTTTCTATTGTTCTGTTAAGGTTTTACGAAGGAAAATATTCAAACATTTTATACATCTTGTACTCTAGAATGGGAATTCAGAAATTGCTGTACAACTTTTTTCAACTGTTGTATTGAACATTGAAAAAGTTGTTTTTTTCATCATCCTGAATTATTGCAAAATTTAATTTTGAAGTCGAGTAAAACTTGTCAACTTTTAGAATTACATCTGCCTGAATCGTAAATGATTTAAGAGGTTATTCTTAGGAATTTTATTCAGAACAACCATTAAACTTTCTGTATTAGGATAAATACAAGTACATAAATCATTTTTTTTTTAAGTAAAAGCAATAAAAGTTACATGAATTATATATCTTCTGATCAGGTATGTGTGAAAAAACATTTGTTAATTTTTCCCATGATTATTAGAAGAATAAACAGAACTTTGTTTCGGTTTAAATAAAATGAATAACATACTTAATAACATATTGGAAATTTCCATTACAAGCCTGACTCGATGTTCCAGTGCAATGGGTGAAAAAGAAAAGCATCCTATCTTTCGCAAGCTTTTAAAATCAGATCTTCCATATTAGATGCAGTTGCCCTACTTACAGAACATATCGGCAAAGTTTGAACGCTGTCTCTATGGACAGACTGCACATGCGAACGACAGGACAGTCAAGTATGAAAATTTCAGTGCTATATTCTCCGACGACTGGTTGCTCTCGGAAGAAAGAACTGGAAATACTAATCCAGCCTCCATCCACAGTATCCCCTGCGGTTAGACAATACCATGGCGCATCTTCCGTTCTATAAGGGGTTAAAGTATCGTTTCCAGCCCCATGAAACCGTGGGCGATCGCGGGAAATGCCGTGGAAGATCGTCGCCTCGAGTTTATCCTGTGCGCCGATTTCACTCGGACGAACCGCTACGCTGCTAGGGTTTTGAATTCGATGAAAGTTTTACGCGCATTTCCGAGCAGTATGCCCCGATAAAAATGCTTGTGCACTCGGTCGCGTCGTAGCCCTCCGGGGAAAAGATTTCCGTCCTTTGCTCTTGGTCTCAGGCATGAGTTCTACTCTTTCATCTGATCGCAGAACTGTACGTGTCAAAGGGATCGGCCCAGTTTCAACCGTACGTCGAAAGCACCCTTGCGAACTTCCTTTTTCTCCATGCAGACTAGGGAACCCGGGGAAAACCGAAAATCAAAGAATCTGCGAGCCTTGGGAAATCTTGCGCCTATTTATTGCGTCGCGCGGTGGTCAATCTGCCAGAAAACGTGGACAAAATTGCGAGGAAAAGGTTTTTGGTTCGAGAAAGCTCATTAATAGATTGCCGATTATACTCATTTATGAGTTGGCAAAATAGTGAGAAGATTAAAAGGATCTATTCAAATTATTAAACAAAGGCAGAACTTTTCCTGCAGTTTCTATTCGTTGCAATTGATTAAGAAAAATTGTATTTTGCACAAAGATCAGCAGTCCACAAAGTATTTGAACACTAATTTTCCGATTCTTGAGGGATTGGCAATATCTTAACTATGGTAATTTCGTTGAAAAAATAGTACAATAATAAACCTGGACTTGTTTTGATCTCTGATAGCATGAAAAAATATTTCCTGAGTGAATCCATTGGAGATTTTAAGAGAAATTCCTCTGTTTTACAGCAACCTATCCTCCGATTTTGATGTGAAACGGTTAGATACGGAAATACTCGTTAATTAGTTAGGAACTATTGCGCACCAGACAAAGGCCCGGAATTTATGAGTGTGTAACATAAAACCAATTAGTCGTGCAAATTCCCTCAAGTCTAATTGTTCCTCCGAATTCACTGTTCCAACAATGCTTTAAATTTCCCTTGAAAAATTGAAATCCAATATCAGATGTAACTTTTCTGTAACGTTTAATTATCGATATTAAAATGTGTTTTCTTTAGAAGAATCGAAAAGTTTGTATTTGAACTGACAGGCGGTCAACGGTAGAGATTCGCGGTATATCTGTTGGTCATGTATCATAATTAGAAGGTTGAAATTGCACGGCCGTGTCCCTTGGTTTCGATAACGAGGCCGCGGACTGGAATTTCGTTCATGCCGGGGAATCGTGGTCCGGCTGGAAATTTATGACGTGATTTATTGGCACTCCGCCTCTGTGATTATCATTTCGATGCACATTTCGAAGAGGTTAATTTCGATTCTAAGGAGTGGGCCAAATGGAAAATAGAGACTATCCACTCCACTAATCTTTATTACCGACCAAAATGTGACTTTGAGTGTCATTTGAAAGACTTATTTCGTGGTATGCTAGCGAAGGGGAACATTTTTACAGACCTGATGAATAAACGCTTATCCTTTTACTGGTTTCAAGCAGTTAGGATTTAAGCATTAATTAACCCTCATGTCAATAACCAGATTTTATTGACAAATATTATAGACTTTGATATTCTTGGATGATCAGAGAATTAATTTACATTTCGACATAAAAAATTCTGCATTGAAACTATAAATTGCTAGGATTTAAAATATTTTCGTATGGAATAGTGGCGAGTATTAGAAGGGTTTAAGTCACTATGGTGCACAGACGTGGCTCCTGAAAGATGAAAGCAGATAGAGCGCTCGATTGATTCAAAATCCATGCGACTGATCCGAACTCCATTCTATTTTTCAGACGGCGGGAGTGCCACGAGCCTGGGCGACGCACGGTGGGGAGGATGTGCCGGTATTCGCCATAGGCCCGCTGGCGAATGTCTTGTTCTCGGGCAGCATCGACCAGAGCTATATACCTCATGCCATCTCGTACGCCGGCTGCCTCGGTCACCACGCGAGCCGTTGCTCCCGAGATTCCACGTCGAGCAACGACACAATGAGCGTCCCGATAAGCTGTCCCTCGGCAGAGCCAAACAGCGCCGCGATATCCAGCGACGTGATGAATGACCAGGCTAGAAATCCACCCACGAAATCCGCCGCGTCTCCCAAAGCGACTGCATGCCGTTCGCTGACCAGTGTTCTGCTGCCCCTTATCCTCGCCATCCTGCTGTGCTCGTTCGAGGGAAGGAGTTAATGCCCGTTAGACTCTCTTCCAGTGAATAGCTTCCTGTTACCTGCGACGTGAACGTCCCGAAGAAGCTCCCAGGATAATCCTCCGTGTCAGGACAACAGGTGATCCTAATGATCCAAGGGCCACCGGACAGGACCCGAGGATTAAGAATCCCGAACGACTCTACTCGAGAGTCAGACTCGAAAAGGATTTGCCCTGGGAAACTTTCATGTCCATACGCCATCTGACGCAGCTCGAATGGCGCCGGGTCTATTAATTCACCGCAGTGGAACGAGTGAAAAGATCAGACTGAACCAGGGAATAGATCATGAGCTTGGGGCGAGTGGCGAATTTTCTTAGGGCAGAGAAGAAATTGATCAACGACTGGGGCGTCTCGATCAAGGACGTTCGTTCTGTCTGGAAGCCGTTCGGAAAATCCAGGGTATCATTGAACACGACTAACACACCGATAGGGGGTGTCTCCTATCCAGCCAATGATGTTGCGTCGCGTCGAGGGGAAGAGTTAATCCCAGCTGCTTCTTCCAGGGAAATGTGATCGCTCGACGTCGAACGTACACGGCAGAGACGTCGGTTAATCAGCGTCACGGGTCAATGGATGATCCCTGGATTCCAGACGGCCCTGAAAACGTTCGAAAACACGCAACAATAAATGCGAGTGCCGCGCGAGTCTCGAATGTTTCATGGGGGGGGGGGGGAAATCACGTGGGAACGCGTGGTAGCAATTTATCGTGGGGTCCGCGAAGTCAATCAGGCGATATTCACTCAGCGAACTGCTCTCGATCTTCTCTCCCTCCTCCTCCCAACCTTGGATTCGAACAAGAGTTTAATGGACGCTCTCGTCTAATTTCGCAACGAATTTCGAATTCTATGACAAGGGAGGCGGGATTGGAGCAGCTTGGGGACAATTTGCGAAGATAATGACTATCTCAGGACTGCTCGGTGAACTTTTCCAACTTTCGAAGTCCTTCCTAGGATCTAAATGAGGTTTACAAGTGGTACGTGACGAGGATACTCTCAGACCGAGGCCTGCTCGAAGAGTTCCGATGAACTCGATGGTTCAATTAAAAGGGGTGTTGATTACGACGAAACAGATAGTAGGTGGCCGCGAAACAAAGCGTCGCGGGAGCTCTCGCAATGGACTTCGCGAAGTACAGCACGGCGGAAGTGATTGCGTCACGTCGTCGCCCGTCTTCCTCGTGTACTTATCCAACAGCGTCGCCGGAACTTTTATAATCGAGTGTCTCGAAGATTGCTGAGTTAATAGCGAATTGATCCTGTAAAGATTAGTGTATAAACGAACATTCTATGAAATGAACATGCGAGAAGAGACCGGTTGTTTCAGCGGCCGATTCGGTGCGATGTAAATTTGTACGATAAAGATGAAGTATTTTGTCGACGACCTATGTCGGTGGTGTTCGTAGGTTATTGCGTTGATTGTATGCGTTGGCACTTTCAGAACCACTTTATTCCCATGTGTTATGAAATGTTGTTTCTCTTTATGGTCGACTTTTATAGAACAAGCGAATTCGATCGAGTGTCTTTGAAATTCTGAAGTTTATCGAACGTGCGATTGTTGAATTTTGGGCTCGGAGGTTTAAAATGGTGATAGAAGTTGCTTCGTAGTGGCGTTGAACACTTTAGTGATGAGCGTTTACAGAATCTTTGTTTATATCTTTGTGTATAATGAATTTCAATTTTTCATTTTCATGTACCCACAATTCTCGCAACGACTGGAATAAAACAACAGTAATCAATAATAATCAAAGAAGTTAGAAATATTAAGCTCAGTATAAAACATGGTATACATTTTGCATCCACATAGAACACACACAATTTATTTTATAAGTTTATTCGTTCGAATAAAGATCACAATGTAGATCTCCACGCACTTCAAAATTTGATCTGTTCAGCATTCTGTAAGCTGTACCTTTTAAATGATCAGTAATTGATAAACTTTGATTTGATTGAGATTTATATTTTATTAGCAATTGCCCACGTTCAGAAAAAAATCTTTTTTTAATTATTAATCTTTGGATTTATTGATGGTTGTTTCATATGGTTTTCAGTTTCAACATTGGTGATGATTCTTCCGAGATTTTGCAGATTTCCGCAAATCTTGGAGGGCCACAGCTAGTGGAGGCACACTACATAATCGCGACACTGTTTGTCTTCGCGAATTCTACAGCGCACCAACTACGTTGTTGCGGGGCCATCGCAATGTTACTGCAATGAGACATGCCATGCTGATTAAATATATCATTTGTAATGGCGGAAGGTATTTATGAACATCTTATACAACGATAATTGCGCCTGGTTGCAATAATAAGGGAAAAAGGGGTGATCATTTAAGGACATCCACTTTTTGGTATACACTGTTTCGGAGAGCTTCGAACATTTTTAAGTAAACTTAAAATTACATTTCTCAAAGTATTCGAAACATACACTAAAAAAAAATAAGCTTTTTTCAAATTTTTTTTTTAAATTCCTATTCGTTCATCCAGAGTATCATTAAACTTTTGTCCCATTTTTAATTTATTATAATAATATAATATAAGAATATAAAGTATTATATATTGTTACTTATTCATTCAAATTTTCTTTTTTAATGTTCAGAAACTTAAATTTAAACTGGATCTCGTCTCCGTTGATATTATATTATAAATTACAAATATATTTTGGACCATTAGGTTATTTTCTACATACTCAAATTTAAAAAATTTTTAAGGTATGTTTTTCACGTTAATAATTTTATACCACTATAATGTCGTGTAGCTTTGAAGTTGCATTTACTATTTGTGTTTTTAAGTCTGAACGAAATAACATTTTATTATTCCAGCATTTCTTCCTGATCAAAGAGTTTGTTCATAGAAATTTTATAGTTATTATATAGTTCAACTCTGATAATTTGATTACTTTCTATAATTTGTATACATCATTTTATTTCTTCTCAGAAAGAAAAGATTCGCGATTTCGTATTCCGCGCACAAAGATCTATAAAAAATGTCTGTCAGAAATTAGAATTGCGTAAAAGCATAAAAACTTGACGAACAATGTAGTAGATATATTTGCCAGACATTAAAACGATAATTATCGCGGTCCAAACAGGATCGATCTGCGAATAATATCGGCACTATTATAATGCGGCCTTCCATTAGTATTCGAATGAGAAATTGAGTCGCACCTTAGCCGCTCGGATTACTAGAAAATTGCGCTTCATTCAGATTTATGATAATTTGCTCGATTTTAATAAGCGTTCTCTCTCTCTTGAGAGAATTTTCTGAAAAGTACGTCGGTTTGTTAATTGCGTGTTGATTATTAACGCGATTACGCCGCGCTTTGCCGATAGACACTCTGAAAGGGGAGAATTAAGAGGAGAGACGACGAGATTGCACGAAGGTGATGCGAATGGGGACCGCTGAACTCCGACTAGATGAAATCAGCTTCACTTTAACCTTTCCAATTACTATCTACATTGATGGCGGCACTGTTACTTTTCAAATAACCGAGTACACTCGTTCGTTCACTTGAAATCGTTATTTACTCGATCTTGTTTAATCGAAATGTTACGTGTACTAGTGAATTCTTACATTACATATATTCTCGTTATCACTAGTAATTACTTTACAACATACCACGGCATGCAGACTATGTACAACATTGTAAAATTTATTTATTTTAAATTATATTTCTCTGCAATAGAAAAATTGCATGTATCACGTATACCCAGTATCTGCATAGAAAGAAAAGCACTTCAGAGAAACACAAGGAAAAATTCTTCAATTTTCAGGAGAATACTGAAATTCTGAAAAGCATTTTCATATGCTCATTATTTAAATTACGCTTGGAATAATTCTAATACTGACGCTCTTTTAGCATGAAATATTGCCGGGAAAAATATTCAACACATTTTTCTATAATTTCGCAATAATTCCATTTAAAGAAATTAACAATGTAGCTCTTAAAATGATAATGAAAATTGTTCTTTACTAATTTCTTTAGTAAGCTTTACTAAGTTCTTTACTAAGCAAAACGTTGCTACATATTTTTAAAAAATTCATACAAATGTCTTAATACTTTACAAGAAAAATTCAGGAAGTACCTACATTATTCTCTAACTTGCTCCCAAATTAATATTCTCAATTAAATCTGCTTACATGGATTGTCTGATTACAAATACACAATCAGTATAATTACCATCTTCCAAATATGTTGTTCATCTTGTTCATCTACAACTTAAAAGTTTACCTAATGAAAATGAAGGATTGCACGGGTACAAAAAGAAGTTTCACTTCAAAAAGCCTGTTGAATATTTTTTCTGAATACTACTTAGACCTCCTTGCAGCCTTCTGTAACTAATTACATCGAGCACTAACTGTCATTGAATCATGTCCTCATAAAATGTTATGAATGGAAACAGTGTGACAAGGATGATAGACGATTTCAGATGTGAGGTATTGTACGTGCATTTGCCTTGTTAAACTGCACGAGTTGTTCCGTCAAGATCGTATCAATGGTGTTTTCGCTTATTCATGTTGCACGGACGATAGAGTCGAGGGTCGCTGATGAAACCGATCCATTTTAGACTAGCAACAGGGGAATCGCTGTTGAAACTTGCTGCGAATATCTCCCGTGTGTATTAAACGGAGATTCGGAAACAAGATCCATACCAACGAAGGTTGCAACTTCGTGCAGACGAATCATTTTCCAGTACAAACATTCCTATTCACGTTACCGAAATATTGTATCTATCCTCACCGATACTGGGAAACCGTTGCTACTACAATGCGGTTGTTCTTGCACGTATAGTTGATTGTAACAAATGCAATGAAATATTGGTTGTTCGTATGTGTCACATCGATTAAGTTCACACAAAAAATTAGAGAAAATTGAGAAAACAGTACACATTTTTAAGAGTTCCCTTACCTTTTGTCGTATTTGTTTCGTTTAATTATTATTTCTGACAACTTTTAATTTGAAAACTTGATTTTTTTAAAAATCGATTTTGTAACCAAAAATTCTGAAACAATTCGCTGTCGCGTGTGCTATTAGGTAGAATGTTCATGAATTTTTTCGTAATTTTTTGTTGAGCACAACAGTACACTGAGAAAAAAAAAATTGTTACTTCAATAACACGCGTGTTATTGTAATTTTTTACTTCGATGAATATCAATGTATTCTTTTCAATAGTATGAAATTTAGAAGCAAATCGTGATGTATTCGAATTGTCTATCATGAAATGATTGAAAATAGTATTTGATTCAATACCGTATATCATTATTCGTAATATTTCTTTTTTTCCTTCAATCAGATATGTTGTTAAAAAAATTTGAGAAATGTATTGATTTATACTGGAATTTGTTCGCGGCCATATCTTACTTTTTTGAAAACATTGATGGTCAAGCTATTGGCTTATATGATTGGCGGAAATGAGTTTTGCTATTGAAATTCAATAGTATTAAATATTAAAATAAGTTCATATGATATCGGCACTATTCAATAGTACATCTTATTGAATCAACATATATTTTTTTTGTTTCGACAGGATTGTTTTCTCAGTGTAGAAATAATTCATTAAACATGTGGTAGGGGGTACCAACTTGAAACTTGTCACAGAGTGTTTGCTTTGGGAGCCCTATCAAATGGTGCTTTTTACCATCTTATCCGGCCATAACCAATAAAATATCTTCGACGTTGAAGCCATATGATTTGCATCGTTTTGCTCTGCAACGTGGGAAAGAGTTGTAGTACTATACAGAGTATCCCAGTATTGATGGTACATAAGTACACGAGTATTGAGTACGTGAGAAAGTCAGTCGAAAATGAGGACTAAATTTTTTTCATTTGAAGCTTTGTTTTCGAGAAAGTAGATCAATGATAATTTTATGATCTCCGCGTGTGGTAGTACGCTAAGTAAAATAAGTCTCCGTACACCCTTTAAAACGGAATAACTTTTTTATAATTGTACCAAACGATCTGATTATTCGTAACCAATTAGAAGCATTAGTTTTCTAGATGATGTGCATAAAAGATTTTCCAAAAATTACCATTGATCAGGTTACATGCAAAAATAAAAAAGCATTTTTAAAACTTTTTTATTTGGATCCCTGATGAAAATTTAAAATATATGTTTGGAGATTTATGTTAGTTATACACACATGCTGAAAATTTCATCGAAATCGGTTGACGTAGGAATAAACGACACGCATCGAAAGATGTACGATTCTGTGGATTTTAAGCAGAAACTGATCAAAAGTCGTATTTTCACCACTTTTAACCGTTGGAGCTCGTGTATGATTATAGATCTACAAAACGTACATTTTAAAGTTTTATTGAGGGCCTAAATAAAAAAGTTTTAAAAAGTATCTTTTTTATTTTAACATGCAACCTTGTAAATTGTAATTTTCAGAAAATATTTTTTGCACATCATTCAGTAAATCAATGCTTCTAATCGCTTATATAACATCAGGTCATTTGGTATAATTATAAGAAAGTTATTCTGTTTTAAAGGGTGTACGGAGACTTATTTTACTGAGCGTATGTATATGTAGAAAGTAGAAGTGGTCGATCATGATCAGACGCGTAAGACTTATTTTCTCATATAGAATCATCCCTTCCACAGTTGTAACATTAATACCGGGACACCCCGTATATTGAACATTGACGTAATTCTTTTCTTTTATTAACTAAAGAATTGTAAGAATAAATTATTTAGTTTAATGATGCTCAAAAGAATATATAATCGACATTGCAATGGGAAGAAAATGTGAGTAATTATTGGTTAGTAATAAAACAATTGCATTGAAGCTAAAGGAAACTTGGTCCTAAAGCATTGAAACAGCCCGAGGATTCGTCAGAACGAAAGAACTCTACGAACGTAACCATAAAGTTTGAAGAACGATTCCGTCAGCTTGTTCCCGAACTTTCACAAGAAATACTCAGATTACTACATTCATTTCTATTGATTTCTTTCCCATTGTTTTATAACTAGCGTCCCGTGACCCGTGACTAACCTCTTGCTATAAAAGTGTCTGTTTAGAAAACAATCGTTGCATTATTCTTTCCCGTGTTTCAATCTTTATCCGTGTAAGTACGATTTCTCTGTCAGCCTGGTATAAGGTCTGCCATCATTGAACTTATCTGTTTCCGTGGAGTATCGGGGGGATTAGAAAAGAGAACCTATTCGTAGATATTCTTCCGCCCACTGGTGCCTGTGGAGCCATCGTCCCTTATCCCAGAGAGAAATTCCAGCTGGTTCACAGAGAATGTCTTACGTTGCATCAATGTATTAGATTCCATTCGCTTGGTCAAGGATCGCCGACGAGAATAAACCGTTCAACCGGAGAAAAATCCTCGCGGTGATTGTCTATTTACAATGACACGCGGAAAGGAGGAAGCAAACAGAACAAGTATACCTTTCGACTACGGCCCCGGAAAAACTTCCGGAACGTGACTTTGTTTAGCTTCCACTAACGCGAATCGTGTTTACCCTTCGTTTGGACCCTTGCGCTGATATATAGTGGACATTCCTGAGCGTCAACTTCTTATTTGCAGTGGTAAACCAATTAAAAATAGTTTCCTTGATTTATCTGCTTCGAAAAAGAAATCTCTTTGCTGCGTCTTTTAACAGGTCTCGATCTTAATGAAATCGAAGTAGAATTCGGATAAATTAGCAATTCTCTGCAGCTAACAAGGGCAGTTATCGAACCCGTGAATTCAAAAAAATTATGTTTCTCCTTCAGCCCTATTTTTTCGTGCTACTTTTCGCATTCCACTAAACCTACCATCACCGGTCATAAATGACCGGTTAAAGATTTTTTATTTTACGATTATTGATATAATAAAAATAATTTCATAAGAAATGATTGTATAGATATCTTTAGTGATAAATAAAATCAATTTTGTCATTTTTCTAAGGGCACGCGTACCAGTTACTTTTAAGGCTCGGTAGGTTTAGTATTAAAGGGTGAAATCAGCCCTTGAAAAAATTTTAATATCCTCTTTCTCAAAAAAATATTGTAAAAAATGCATTAAAAAAATGGTTTTTACTCAGTGTGGTACACACAATAATATCAAGCAACTTTCGTTTCAATTTCTTTTTTTAATATCGTTGTTCTTGAGATATTTCACGAAAAAGAAAATATTTTTCAAGGGCTGATTTCACCCCTTCAATGCTAGAAGTAGCAGGGTAATAGATAGGATTGTATTTGACATAACTTACTCTACTTGCGTGCAAGGTTCCATAATTTTTGAATTTATGTGACTTCCCCTACCTTCTGCGATGTTTTTCTTGGTCGAGAATTGGTCATTGGTTCTAGGCACTATGCTCAAGCTGCATGTGAAATGAGATGATTATGTTCGTGACATCTCCTGCGCGAGTACACGACCAAAACGTTACTTTCTGTCAGACGTTTCGTGTCCAATGTGCTCCCGTTTATGTTGCTCAAAATGACAACGAATATCCTTGCGTTTCATGGAAGCGTTATGAGGAACACGTGTATCGCAGACGACGCGCGACGATATCACGCAAGGAATACTTTGTTCTTACGTTACGATCAGTTTTATAGTCTCGTGTCCTTACGAGCTGGTTATCGGCTCGATAGAAAACGTTTTTGTACAATACTAAAACCGCAGTAAAACTATGCTCATCCATATCGCTGTGGACGTCCACGTAAACACCCTATAAACAATGTTTCCGATCCATAATGTTACGTTGTCATCTCTTAACTACGAATTGCGTGAAAGGGGTGTACTCGATTCAATTTGATTGGTTGAATGGATAGTTGCGAACAGTGGTAAAATACTTTATTCAAGCGATTCAGGATGTTGAAAGCTTTGAGAACAGATATGTAGGTAATAATGGAGAGTATTCCATCTGAGAAACTTGGCTCGAAAGATTTTTTAAAAAATAATTCATCTCTACAATAATTAGCGTGCAGTTGTTCGTGACAAAAATGAAAACGATCCAAGTCGATTGTAAGAATTAAAAGTTAGATGCAATGATCGAAGAAATCGTCTTTTCGCAGTGATCTTTTCCTTCGATAATTTTAATGAGTCACAATAAATATAACAATACTTTTAAATTCTTCTAACGTCTTTACCGCTTCGCACTTTATTCATTTTTCTATTCATTTTTATCATAAATGTGTAACATCCGCAGTTTAATATAAAATATTTCAATAGCATACTCATCATAATGGTTGTCTTGTTCGCCAGCACATATCTTTGAATATCACAAAGGGTTTTACCTGATTATATTAAGTACATTTTAAACAATCCAATCGCAACCAGATTTGCTTATTGAGTGATGAGGATTTATTTATTGATAGGATAAACAGATATGATATTGCGTATTTTTTCCCAAAATTAGGCTTACAATATGTAAAGAGGAAGGTTCGAGGAATATTTTAGCATTCCTTTTTTACGTAATTGATTAAAACGAAAGCTGAAAAATCTAGTCTTTCCACGGTCTCCCTTACACCGATTGTAAGTGAATACTTGGTTTCTATATGTCATCAGAATTTTGAAAATGGGTGATAGAAAATCTGGATATTGTACATGGAGTAAACCTGAATTTCACCCTTTGAATTATGCGGGTCTCAACGGTAACATAATCGTAAGGGTGTGTTAGAAGATACTGTAGACAGACCTGGGCGACGCTGGCTCGAAAAACTGCTGCTTCTCTCCTTCTCTTGCTCGGCAAGACAGTCCCCACCATGTCCACTCCGACGAAGGAGTAGCAGCAACATCTGTTTTTTGAGCCAGCGTCGCCCAGGTCTGGTTTAGACCGTCTCGATGAGGAGAAAAATTAAGGAACCCGGTTACCAAGCTTCTTTTCCCGGTGATACGTCGTCATCTATCGTCCCGATAACAGCGGCAACTGGATTTCGATAATTCGAACCCATTCCTGGTTGATGGGTATCGCGAAGAAATCGATTTTCACGGCCTAACGCAGAGCTTAATTTGCGCCGGTAAATTTATAGAAATAGGAAATACTCGAGAGTGGAGGTTCCACGGTGAAGATCTCGAGATAGCAACCGTAGATATCAAGCGAGAGGGAGGCTCGTGATTGAATTGGAGCGTGCAAGATAGAACTAAACCCCTCTTAGCACCTACGACCCGTAAGCTTTATTCCAGTATTGCCAAGAATTCTCTTTATTAAAGAATGGCGTAAACGCGAGAATCCTAAGTCTGGACTGGACCAGAAGCGTGCAATAAGAAGATCAATGGGTCGTATACATAAAAATAAGTAAATGCTTCTAAGTATCAAGGTTAAATTTTTTTAATGACTATGTTCTGTTCTACTCGTCGAGAGGAACAAACTTCTTGAAGGAACCATGGATCAAAAAACAACCGTTCCCGTGAAAATTTATGTTAAAGTCCAAATAAAAAATAAACTTGTCTGATTCATAATTTCATTACAACATAACACAATGAACACACTGTTTTAAAATGTAGATATGTACTAATTTTTGTTATAAACGCATGAAATCTAGTCATCGCCATTTTCTGCAATTGTCTCACTTTCGCAAACCGGTGACATTTTTCGAGCATGAAGAATATCGTTTCACGCGTTATTTGCGTGTTTTTAATTTTGTTTTCAGCAAAAATTTAACTGCTCACCGTTGCCTCCTAGAAAATTCGCTTGTTGTGATTTCGCAGTTTCGTCAATTGCTATTACATACTTCTGAGGTTGCGTGCTGTTTCCTCAGAATGAAGAAATTGGATTGTAAAGGGTTAAGCATGTACAAACATGAGAAGCGTATATTCAGTAAAATTGTTTTATTTCTTAGTCGGTGTGTGTATGTAAAAAATACAGGGTATAAGTAACATAGTTATAAACTCGAAAGATCAATAGAATTTATAAGAACGAAACGAACGAAGTTATTGTGTTTATGTAAAATTTGTGAACTTACTTTTGCGCACTATTACCATTGTATGGATGTTAAAAGATGATGGTTTAGCGTAACTATGTATTGTGTTGCGGTCAGCTACGTTTGTAATTCTACGAAGACGTAGCGGGAGTTAATGTAACAAGTTAATTGTATCACAGTGTCTTGTGACCAACCGACATTACATCGATCGTACAATTACGTAGAGTCGCTAATCGATTTAGATTTTTATTCGAGGGGACAATATACATATGTAAATGCTTCTTCGTTTCTATGGACGTTCCAGTGAATACTGACTTGATTATACCGTTACGAACCTACTGCTTATATGTATATCTAAAATTATACGAAAATGATAGCAGCAACTGGCAATAATAATAAAACATCGATTTTTACAACCGAATCCTACCGACAATTAAATTGTCTTAAGATTTTTAGAAGGGAAAATTCAGAGGTGCACTAAAGATGCTGAAGAATAGCCGACCGTTTGTTGTAGGGTCTTAAAATGTTTATAACAACTTAAAACTTCAGTTGTTTGATTTTTATATTATTCAAAGTAAAATGATCTGTTGGTCATAATTAAATTTTCATTTCAGATTGTGATTGAGTAATTTTAAACATTTCCAGATACTCAAATTTAATTCTTGTAAACGGATACTAATATTTCCAGAGTCTTAGATTTGTTTAACACTTTATTATTTTCTTCAGTTGATTGACAAATTTGAATCCTTCCGGGGCGACGTCCTGTTCCTTCTCCTACAATCGACTATTTATGGTTGTTACACAGTTGACGATTTAGACTTCTTTATATTTCTTCCGAACTATTCTTAATTCTAAACAATAAGCAAATAGATAGAGCTGTCTCGTACTCGATAATAATCAGACCTCATTTAATAAACTTTAAACTGTATTAAAATCAGTATAGTGCACGTCCCTGGAGGGTTTAACTTTTACTTTGCCAGTAAACAAATTAAATTTCAGTTGTCTTATTTATTTTTAAATTATCACACAACTCGCCTTACGAGGTACATATACAGATACACAAAATAAACCAATATTTGATCAAATATAAACGACGAGGTAGTAGCGGAGGAAGTGTAACAAGATCACGAAAGCTTATTCGCTTATTAAATCAATAATTAATAAAGTTGACGAGTTTCTTAGAATTTCATGACCCTGTTATGGTCGTTGCTTTTTTCTATTCGTAGCTCTCTTAGGTGAATGGCCATCCGTGATCTGTGTTTCATTCACGAGTGCCTCCACTCGCGACAAAATTTCGAGAGCGAATTTTGCTCTCGAGAGTATGATCGACATCTACTGCCACGTGCACAATATGATGAGCCACCTAACTCTGCCACCCTTAATTGTTTTGTAATCTCTAGTGCTACGAGTCAAAATACAAATTTTGTCGATCGTAATAAATTGAAGACAAATGAAACCGTATTTTCGATCATTTTAATAAGTCGGCAATACTGCAACAATATTCTTCAATTCTTCTAACCTCTTTACAGGTTTGTTCTTCACTCATCCATCTTCTTTTTTTTGCAGTTAGACACCCTCGATAGAGATTCAAATATGCCTATCCAAATGTGACAGTGTGTTTAAGTTTATAATAATTTAATAAAAGTAATTCTTAAGTGTTTAGAAATAAGATATAATATATACAGTTCGATATTGATTATTAGGGATGTGCGAGAACTCGAAATATCGGGTCGGGAACACGAAATTTTTTCGGGATCAGTACGGGTACCCGAAAATTTCGAGATTCTCGAATTTATCGGGATTCCCGAAAATTTCGAGAACCCACAATAATCATTTATATTGATTTTAACGAATACATTCACAGTTTCGCATTTTTTATTCTACATGTTTTCGAAATTGAAAGAATGTTGTCCATCACGAATTCTTTTCAAGAGGGTCTCTCTTATGTCATATTTTCGAAATTTTCGGGAACCCGACTCGACCTCTTCTCGACTCGTCCCGACCATCGGGTTCCCGATATTTCGGGTTCTCGCACACCCCAATTTGATTATTATTTATAGCCGAGATATCGGAATGATCGTGTGACAAGAAATTTGCATTAAGATCCACAGCTTAGTATAATTGAATTCTGAAAATGATAGGCTTCATAAGTTGTCATGTACGAGTGTATTTGATTTTTTGAGATTTTGAAATGGTAAATTCAGTTCTCAAAATAATATTCTAGCAGGTACATGTTTCTAATATTAAAGCGCAAAAATCATTCCACTGTGAACTACAGTTTCAATGACGAGCCGTAACACTTGACAGATTTGTATAATAAATCACGCGATTATATGTTCATTTTACCACAATTCATCTTCCATGAACTTCAGCCTCAATCATTTACTCGTGACATTTTCGCGAGCCCAGTTATTTCAATATCCGGTTGTGATTTATAGTTGAACGCGCTTCGATGTAATCTATCCGAACAAACATGATACGTCATCTAATTCTGAAAAATCTATTTGCAAGATATCAGAAGATATACATCTGAAATGATAATAATAAAATTCAAAATAAAATTCATTTTTCTGAGAAATGAACAAAATCTAGTAACGTGCTTCAAAGCATCTTCTTTCCAAATGACAAAATAATAATTCTAGAGCATCTCTCGCCGGAAAAACTGTCGAGTCGACGCGTGATATTAATGTTCACAAGCAATTTCAGCTCAGCCGTCACTAATCCACATTAAAGACTCGAGAACGTTTTCAAGCATGACTTCGCACTTATCGAACTACCTAAATCAGAGGCACGATTAGAGGTGACAATAATGTGCCGAATCGATGACGATAGTAGGCACAGAAGAAAATAAAACATGCTATCCTGAGCACGAGAAACGAAAGTTGGCGGCAAGTCTGATTGCGATTACTTGAAACAAGCCTGTCCAACTTTTTCTTCGTCCCCACCATCAATCAGTCCGTTCCCCCACTACACAAGCCACTACAAATATCGTCGATCGTGTTAAGTAGTAGAGTAAATATTCGATGGACGCAAGGACTTCGGGGCGGTTCATTGCATAGTTCGTAGAGAGACACCATTTTTTTGTGCTTCAAAGAGACCGAGCCTATTTATTGAGAATATTTATTGTAGAGAATATTTATTGTAGTCAAGTGTCAAGTGGGAGAACTAGATGTGACTCGCGGCCGACGGTTGGACAGGCCCGACTTAACCCTGGAACTACACTGTGGGTCTCAGAAACCCAGAGCGTCATTAATTATAATGTGACATGTGCGCATGAGTGGCTTGTTTGCATTTTAATGAAACATCGAGTTGGGATACTAAACTATTAAATATTCACATTTTCTGCTTTTTCTCGAAAAAAAGAACTTTGGGTTTCTGAGACCCTAGTGTGAAATACATGTCTCAAAAAATAAGTGTGATGTTCCAGGGTTAAAACAATATGGAGACGTTTTGCGGGCCGCATTTCTCGTACTTATATGCACGTTTCGAAGAAAATGGGACTATCCTCTTCAGTGGATCTCACTGCTCTTCAGTGAACCTCGCTGTTCCTCAGTGAACCTCGCTGTTCTTCAGTGAACCTCGCTGTTCTTCAGTGAACCTCACTGCTCATCAGTGAACCTTGCTGCTCTTCAGTGAATCTCACTGCTCTTCAGTGAACCTCGCTGCTCTTCAGTGAACGTCACTGTTCTTCAGTGAACCTCGCTGTTCTTCAGTGAACCTCACTGTTCTTCAGTGAACCTCGCTGCTCCTCAGTGAACCTCGCTGCTCCTCAGTGAACCTCGCTGCTCTTCAGTGAACGTCACTGTTCTGCAGTGAACCTCGCTGTTCTTCAGTGAACCTCGCTGTTCTTCAGTGAACCTCGCTGTTCTTCAGTGAACTTCACTGTTCTTCAGTGAACCTCGCTGTTCTTCAGTGAACCTCGCTGTTCTTCAGTGAGCCTCACTGTTCTTCAGTGAACCTCGCTGCTCCTCAGTGAACCTCGCTGCTCTTCAGTGAATCTCACTGCTCTTCAGTGAACCTCGCTGCTCTTCAGTGAACGTCACTGTTCTTCAGTGAACCTCGCTGTTCTTCAGTGAACCTCACTGCTCTTCAGTGAACCCCGCTGTTCTTCAGTGAACCACACTGTTCTCGTCACGGTGTTTCCGTGTGAGAATCGTCAGTTTAAGACTTGTCTCCCACTCCACCCTTCCACGTCGCCGTTCACGTGAGGCGTACCGTCTCCGTCGCACATGCGTCACAATGTCACGTGAGTAATCCGGTGCCGGCATAGAGAGGGTAACTCCTCCCCTCGATTCGAGTCAATTTCCCCTATCTGGCGACCCTGGTGCCATTTCCGGATGTCGGAAATGCTGGTAAGCACGTACGTCGCAAGTAGTCTATGGAGAAGATTTAAGGGACACCGAAACCATGAAATGTTGGCGTGTCACGTGAAAAATATAGAGAGCCGATGTCGATGTGTGTGGACATTAGAGACTGTTTCGGTGACAACGACGCAAGGTTCGTAGATCAGAAAGAGGAAACGACTTTAGGTGTTCATCGCGTTCTCTTGATACTCTCTTGTGTACATTGCGTTCATGATCGCGTGTGTGCTTGCGTGTGTGTATGTATGTACGTTTGTGTGGTATTTGTGTGTGTCACTGTGTGCGCGTGCGGAACATTACGAGATGTCCGTGACTGCAATATCTTGCGAGGTTTGTTCTAAGCAGAACTGAACTTAAGGTTAAGATTTTAGCGTCGCGACTGGATTGCAACCGCAATAATCCGTGAGACCAAACTCCGAAACAGAAACGCGAACTCACCGATCTATAGATATATATATAATTATAATACGTACATGCATATAAATGAATATATAAATATATACATATATAAATATATTTCTGTAAATAACGTGAATACGAATTATTACAGATGGGATTTACAATAGATATCTGTATATTATTGTTTCATAAAAAACAAATTCCAGAAATATCAATCAACGTCTCGATCATTTTACTCCTCCGTTGACAGGTCTCCTATCCTCGTTGATTTCTGCAGCATAGTAACTAGCGAAATTTTTTCTTTCGTGTGAGTATAGTGCTCTTTCTGTTCTTGTTTCTTATGGAGTAATTTACAGTTCATTGTGAAGTACGTAATAATAGATACTATATTGTTAAGGGTTACTTTTTACATTAAGTGTATATTATTAGTATTAATAAATACTAATAAATACTAATAAATGTTTATTAATAAATGTTGTGTTTCATTTCAGCTTCTGCATTAGTATGTCCTTCGTATTATGAATTAGTTCATTCCTTTTACTATAGTCTACTTTCTAGATTAAATGCATACTTGATGTTGACATTTATTGCTAATACCTACATACATTTGTCAGGCGTGATGCGTCTTCTGATTCAGTATAAATATTCTAATATATTTAGGAATATTTAGTTACTAGGTAGGGACATTTTGGTACAAAAGATAATTTTATTTATTTAAGTGAAGAAGATTATCTTTGATTCTTCTGTTCTGATTGAATACAACAATGTAAATAGTGGGAGCTATTCAAAATTATACATTTCCAGAACAATATAGTAATATAAGTACTATTGAAAATAATTACATCGAAAGTACGTTCTGTCTTCTTGAAATATAACCAAATATGTATATGTATAATACACGAAATACTAAGTTGTATTTTGGTAACTTTTTTATTGAAAGGATCAGCTCAAAACGAAGCCTATAGAGAAGATCACTGTCTTTATAAATATAAAGTAAGCCGAAAAAAATATTTTATTATGTGATCTCCTAATTGGATGGAAAAAAATTAAATGTCCTTAAATTCTTCTAGTAATTTTACAATCTTGTTGTTTGAAATATGTTGGTAACATTACTCCTAACGAGTAATGTTATGGTATTAAGTTCCTTTTCCATTGTAAACAAATTTTAACAAAATCCAATTCATAAGATACAATTCATAAGGTTTTACTCGCGGCGCATTTTACAGCAAATGAAAAAATTGCTAATTATTTTAATGATTTATATTCAGAATATTATTTCATATTCTACTCATTTTTGAAAAACTTTTAATTATTCCGCGGGGCACGGTTTGGGAAGCACTGGACTAATGTAACAATTATCTCAATATTTCACAAAACTGAGTACAACTTCGTTCAACTATTATCAATTTTACAAGACCATCAAAATTCTCATACTTCATTCATAGCAGTATTTCAATGGAAGCGAATCGAAGTAGGTCATGAAGGGGATAAAGGCATATGACGATCTAACAATGCAATTTAACAAAAAAAAAATTCAACAGATACCACATAAAAATATCTGTCCGAAACAATAGAACCATGTAACAATATTTGTTGAAACAATCAAACAAACCTTTCACAGTAAAAATGGGACATTGTGTTCAATCGTAAAAGTAAAAACAATGGAATCCGAAACAATAGAACCATGTAACAATATTTGTTGAAACAATCAAACAAACCTTTCACAGTAAAAATGGGACATTGTGTTCAATCGTACAAGTAAAAGTGTTAATAACAAATACAGAAGACTGGAACCTTTGCTAGAACCTTCGTAATTCACGTAACACAACAAGCTATAATAGCAGAAGATGATATTAACTTAACGAGCAAACGTTATAGGAGAACCTGAATACCAGTAAATTATATTGGGCGCGGTTCCATTATGAACCGACGTTACTCGCAGACCCTGTTCCCGAACGGTGCATAATTCATTCGGCTCCCAATATTCTGTGCGCACTCGTACATCTCCCGTGGTTTTCCACTAATGTACTTTAGGTAGTGCTGGGCATCGTGTGTAGATAACGATCTGCAAAGTTTCAGTCTGTATACGGACACCGCAGTAACGCGTACACTTGCGACAAAGTGATCCCATGCGATTTTACTCGGCGAAGTGAAACGCGAAAATAGTTTTCTCGAATTATTACACCTTTGGACAGAGTGCCAATCGAAATGATGTAATCAAGCTTCAGAATTGACGGTGAAACAGAGTATTATTTTACAGTGATTTCAATGAACCCCCAAACATGGGGGTTTTCCCACCATACTCCCACCATAATAATAGTAGCAGCTGATGAATTTAATTTGTCCCATAATAATAGTAGCAAAAGAAAATAAATATAGAACGCAACATTTATTATCAAAAAATTAGATTACATTAGACAACAAATTGAAAATATTTCTTTAAATTTTTATTTCGAGTATTCAGATAGTTTCTGGATTTTTCAATAATTTCGTTACTGCATTTTATACTTGTAGGTAGGATCCCATTGGCTGCGAAGCTTTGCTGAAAATAATTGGAGTCATCGTTCTTCGTTGCTTCCAGCATAACTTGTTTTCTTTTTTCATCTTACTTTTACAATGTGTTGATATTCAACTGAAATAAAACAATTGATTTCGATCAGCGGATGAAATTAGAAAAATATTGATTATTCGTAATAATTAGGTTAACCTAAAAATTGAATGACGTGTCGAAACAAATGACAGATGTCACGAAACATTGATTTTGATTGAGGGCTTCGCAATTACGCGCTACAACATAACTTACAGCTGAATTCGCCAATAATTCCCGTTTAAGTATTCACTTGCTACTATTATTATGGGACAGAGGGAGTACAGAAACATTTTTTCTCACACTTCAAAGTGTGTATAATAAAGTCCTGTAAATAGATTTTCCATTCCCTTCATTAGATTCCCGTAAAAAATTCGCCAAATTTGTCTTTCGTGTTCTATAGTGGCTGTACCCCTCGGATACGTTGTTTCGATTTTGTGCGAATTATTGTCAAACCATGTGTCTCTACTTCGAAAAGATTCACGCCTGATCGTTTCACAATGACCTCCCAGAAGTTTCAATGCTGATAAATGAGCACGAGTTGCGAGTCAAGTAGGATCACATCCAGTCTCGTGATTTTGTTAGCGGAACACGTTCTGCCACTTCCGCGGAAAGCGAGAGAGTAGGTAAGTGTTAGAACCGCAAGACGGACCCGAACTAAACCGTATCGAATATAATATCTCTTAGAAAGTGCGTATCATAGCCTGGCCGGTGCGCGACGAAGAACAGTTTCCTGCACGTAACGCGACGCCATTGAACAATTGCAATAATACTCCGCTGAATTTGGTGTAGATTGGCGACGGTACAAGGATATATGTATATGGCGCGCCGCTCCTACGGGGAGCTGCAAATGGTTTCAGAAACTCTGTAAACTACTCATTTCAAAGTTTCCCTGAACGACGGGATGGCTGGAAGTGATAAACTTGTGACAGCCGTAGCCAGATATCCGTAAAATGGCAGATCGTGTAGATAGAGGACGATACTTATGGGCTTCTTAAGGGGGGCCGGCGCGGCCATTTGTGTGCGAGCACACATCGCTAAATTCGCGTATACGTATATGCAATTATGAGGTTCACGATTTTTCGAAATTACGCTTCAGCATTGCAATGAGTAGTTCAAAAGTGGTCAATTATGATTCCTAAAAGTCAGCTACAGGCGGGTACGGTGCCCAAAATGCATTTTTTTACGTTATAGAGGAATAATTTGTAATATTCGGCGGACACAAATAACAATTCGGCCTGTCAGAAACAACAATACAGCACCTCGAGCTTTCGAAATTTTGTACTAGTAGCATGACAATCTCGTTCCTAAGTAGCACGGTACAAATGTTCCCATAGAATATGGCTGATAATGCGGGTCGTACGTTATACCGTTATAGCGTTATTAGAGTAATTTATAATATTCGGCAGATATTGCCTGTCCAACACCACTGGTATTGGCCTGTCACGAGGCAACCGAAGTAAGCAAGACGTCAAAAGATAGCCGCTTCGCGTACCAGTGTTTTTTGTTCAATAAATTTAGTGTTTGCATGGACGATGGACACTGTATTATCGATGGACAATATAATACCGACCTGCGTGATCAGCCGTATTCTATTCAAACATTTGTACCGTCCAACTCAGGAACGAAATTGTCATGCCTCTAGTGCAAAATTTCGAAAGCTCGAGGTGCTGTATTGTTGTTTCTGACAGGCCGAATTGTTATTTCTCTCCGCCGAATATTACAAATTATTCCTCTGTAACGTAAAAAAATGCATTTTGGGCACCGTACCCGCCTGTAGCTGACTTTTAGGAATCATAATTGACCACTTTTCAACTACTCATTGCAATGCTGAAGCGTAATTTCGAACAATCGTGAACCTTATATATAATTGTATATACGTATATGCGAAGTTAGCGATGTGTGCGGGCACACAAATGGCCGCGCCGGCCCCCTTAAAGTTTACGTCGTTCCAGTACGATCACTAGAAAAAATCGTCAAGTGTTTTCCAAACTATGTCGGCCGTTTCAGGGATTAACTATCTCCGGGGTATCCCGAAAATGTTGTACATCCTTGAAAGGGGTGATTCCTTAGGTAATTTGAGGTAACCTTTTTCTTTGCGAAAGTGTTCTCCGAGGCCAGAGTTGTGCTAATTCAATTACGCAATTGAATTACATTGCATTTCAATTATTTAGTAATTCAATTACGTCGTAACTGAATTACATAATTCAAACCTTTCAATTAATTCAATTACTAAGTATTTTTTAATCAGATGTGTAATTGAAATACAATAAAATTGAAATACAATATAATTAAAATACAGCTCTCCGAATTTATAGCCCAGAACTTTGAAGAAGTGCGATATATATTTTTGTTTTTCTTTCATATACTTGTTTGCTGCCTGTGCGGCGTAGTTTCTATTCCTCGTACACGTTCATAATACGTAACGCTGTTTCATGTTTATGGTTGAAATTGAAAAAATGTGTAACGCAGAAATTATTTCCGTTCAGATATTATAAATTTGTAAATAATTAATTCCTTTTGTCGAAACCTACATATGGATTTCTCAACCTCTTCTTACCTATTACTTTATCATTCTATAATTTTTCATTTTAATTTAATAGCATCGTAATTCGTAATAAATGTAATTTAATTACAATGCATTTTATAATTTTACTCCAATTGCAATTACGAATTACATTGTAATGTAATTGAATGAAGATCTGAATTTGAAATTAAAATATAACTGAATTACAATGTAATTCAATTACTTTCAAATCACATCATTGTAACATGAAATAATTTTAGTCAAACACGTAACTGGCCACTAAATTCGTCGTTCTCCACAGTGAAAAAATACGAAATGTATCCTGTGTTTCACAAAAAAATATTTTTCAGGAAGCTGTTTACATTCTAAAATCCTTCATTTTATACCAACGCGGTCTGTTTCAAAATAGTTTTTTGCACCACCAGGAATAGCTCGGATATCGTGACGACCGAATCGTGAACTAAACCGTATTTAAAAAATATATCAAACTTTTTAGATATGAAGAAAAATATATACAAAATAAATGGTACAGTTACAATTTGAAAACGGAACAAACTATCCGAGTAACTCTTTATTGTAAATTGGACAGAAAAATATGTTTCTGTATGGGCATTGGCAATTTAATTATCAACTCGAGAGAGTTCTGGAGCTTATTAATAAGAACTACCTTAACAAAGTTCTTATTTTACAGGTTTCAATGAGAAAAAATAGAGAAATATTCTAGAAAATACAAGTTTCGGTTTGAATGGAATATAAAATATAAAATTAGAATTTCCTAAGGATAACAATTCTTTTCATAAGAGTTCCACAGGAATTTTGTTGTTAAACGAAACAGGTAAGTTCAAACAGAATTGTTTTTAGAAACGGATGATAATTGTTTATTTGAAGTCCTGCGTGTTATTATCCCTTGTAACAGAACCAGGGTTTGAAGTCCGATTCGGTTCGCAGTTGCGCTCTCGTGAACTGAATTAAAGTTTTAAAATTGAGAGGATCTAATTCACATGATACTCTCCGTGGAACTTGTGATGTACGATGGTTGGACTACTAGAAACACGACACCGCTAGCAATTCCCTTGGATCGCCGAACCTGATAAAGATTATATCTGGAGAATGTGGTCAGATTAACGTACTCGCGACTTCATCAAAGAACCGGATACGGCTCCAAGAACTCTGTAGATTATCCACCTGGAAAGTTCGCCGGGTTAAATGTCCTGGCACGACGCCGCCTCGAAGGAATAATTATACTTACACGCTCCCGGAGGAAATTACAGATGCGAACTGATTTACGATGCCGATAACGGTGGAAAGGAACGTATTGAATTCGGCGTCCTTTCGGCAAGTACATTACAAGGATAGATCGATCTGTAACGCAAGCTCGTGAAAGCACACGAACAGTTTGTAGTAGAATTAGTACAAAAACCAACCTTTGAGAAAGTTGGCTTTCTAGTTCCAATATTTCCTAACACTAGGTGAACCAGCTTTCGAATTGAAAGAGAATTAAAACAGTAGAAATCTTTATCCATTTATAAGAAAATTCAGTAAATGTAATTCAAAATTGTAGGAAAATTTGGAAAATTGAATATGCCAATTTATGATTTCTTATCTATTCAAATTATTAAGGGAGGAAATAGCTATTTGGTTTCTATTCCTTGCAATCGATGCAGACAATTTTTATTTTGCATAAAGATCAGCTGTCTAATAATTACACTTATTCTACACTCCGCGACAAAAACATGGGAAACCTGATTTATTGAAGGTTTTCGTAATTTGTACAGCCTATCAGTATAAAAGATTGAAAGAAAGCCTTATTTTTCAAGTGTATACAGAAATAATAAAATATTGGTGCCGCAAAATTCTTGATAAATAATTTTTACCTAAATTTTTTGTAATGCGAAATGATCCTTAATACGGTGTCGATTTATAACTGTGATTTATAATTACATGAGCTCTCAAAATACCAAGGTTAAATTTTAGAGCACTTTCTGTTGACTAATCAGAAGATTTTTTATCACATGATTAATGTGATGAGCAAACTATTAAAAATAATATGAATTTTGTAGTGAAGACATTTTGAAATTTGAACAATTGAAACATTAGAAAACAGATATTTTTGTTCCGAATATATATATATATATATATATATATATATATATATATATATATATAATGAGCAGCAGGACCACGCTGCAATCATTTTTATCAGATGATTAATGTGATAAGCAAACTATTAAAAGTAAGATGAATTTCGTAGTGAAAACATTTTGAAATTTGAACAATTGAAACATTAGAAAACAGATATAATTTTTATTCCGGATACATACAATGAGCAGCAGGACACACGCAGGTGTTACCCGAAAACAATTATCGAAATATACACACGAAATAGCAATGCGAAAGTTCATTTTTCAACATGACAATGGAGCTGTGCATGCCGCAGTGATGGTATATTTCAATGTTGTGTATCGGGACCAAAAAACTAGACACTATACATCACACAAGAGAAAGCAAGTCGACATTAGAAATGTTTGTAAGTAAAGCAGTAATAAATGTCCAATATTTCATATAAAATGAATGTTTTTATAAATCGAAATAACGTTGAATTCAATAAGAACTGAAATTTTTCGCAGTTCATAAACGCCATATTTTACTGATCTCCAATCATTTTTATAAAATCAAGTATCTTATTATTGTGTAAGCAGTTTATGAATTCAGTCTTTATTCATACGAAAAGAGCAACATAAAAATTGAGCACGTACTTGCAGATATTATATTTGTTTTAGAAAACTGCTCCCAATTAGCTTTCAAATTAAAAGATTATGGCGTAAATGTAAAGTGTAAATATAACGTTACATAAAGGTGTAAATGCGTGCACGAAGGCGCAGATTGGTAACAGACTTCCATCGAAAATAAATTGAGTACATTATTAAAATAAAATGAAGAAATGTCTGACTAATTGCAGTTTTATGTAATTAGTATGAATATCTGCTATCCACCAATAACAAACAGTGAGCGTAAAATAAAAACGTCTACTAACGAGATATCGATCGATTTGCAAGCCGTCGTGACAACGGTTACCAATTATGGTCATCAACAGTGTTAACCTGGGAACCCTGACGAGTGACAGTTTGCAGGAGAATTATGCCAAAACTAAACAAATTCCTGGCAACGTCAATCATCACGGATATAAAGGAGTGTGTGTTGGTTGCGAACGAAATATATTCTTGGGTCGGCGATATCGAACATCTGTCATGGAAATTTCCAGCGAAAACCGCAAAGGACATAAATGCCATGGAGGTAGTGAAGGAACACAACGGCACCGCAGGGGAATTCTATATTCTTCTCCTGGAGCTGGCTTACGACAGGTTGTTTAGCCCTTTTTCGATCACGCCTCGGCATGTTTGCATAAATTTGCCTCCGCCGAAAACGTTTTACCGAGATAGCATGCCATTACTGTGAATGTACGTAGTTCAGATTCAATTAGGCGTGCGAACGGTACGTAGCCGAAGGAACATTCGTCAAAGCAAATGGGAACATTGACCATTTTCGGGTAATGCAATCGTGCGTGAGCTCGATCCATTGTGGTTCCTCGGAATCTCATACCTTTTATTATAATTGTTTCATGTCTGCACTTCGATTGTACAGAACATTAGGTTTATGAGATGAGAATGGTACTTGTGTGGACCCACAATCATGTTACGATATCAGTACAGTATCTTCCTTCTTCTAGATACAGTAAAGTCGCGTTATTTCTCAGCAGAGTTGAGCAAACGCTAGTCACAATTATGATTATTGACTAATAACTTGATAAGCTCTACATAAATAACTAATAATTAATGACTAAGTAAATACTTGAGCGTGACTATGACTAATGACTACATAAGCATTTGAGTGTAATGACTAATGAATAATGACTAAATTTTTATTAAGGATGAATATTGACTACTGACTATAATGGCATAACTAATGACTAAATACGCAATCAGAATTTCACCATGACTAATGATTAAAAATGGTTATAAGTTAAAATAAGACACAATAATAACAAAAAAAATAGCCTATTAGTTTATAAACATATAAAATACAGATTATGACACGTTCGGTCACTGCTAATTCCGATATAGGTTAAGTATACATATTAAGGCATGTTAATCGCACAATACTGACTGACGACTAAAGATTGATGACGGATCATTTAAACTAACTAATGATTAATCATAACTAATGAGCTAACTAACGCTTACTTAGAGTTGTGACTAACTAGTACCATGTAGTTATGACTAACTAATCAAAAAGTTTTAACTGACTATTTTAAGTTTCGACTAACAGTCAATCAGACTATTAGTCGTTTTTAAATATTAGTTGATTTTTGCCCAACTCTGTTTCTCAGCGATCGTCTACCCAGAATTTGTCAAGTGCCTACCCCCTCCACTGAGAGGCAACGCCGCAGGGGCCAAGAAAGCTCGAGCTGCCTCGGTCTTCGAGCAGTGTAAACATGCCGCGTAATGTGATCTGGGCTCGGGTATATTGGTGTGAATCACTACGAATCCAATTACAAAACTTCTTTATTTTTCATTATTTTTTTATGGGACTTTCACCCATTTATTTGTGGAATTTCTCTGATTAATATCACACTAAACACGATAATAATTTCAACTGTATTTAGTGGTTTAATTGAGGATGAAAGTTTCGGGCGCAAAGAAGGACAGCGCGATTCGTGTTTACATGCTGTCCATTTCTACGTTCGGCTTCCTTTGTACTTTCGGCGCGGTAGACTCGGTCATAAAAAAATAGTGTCCCTACACGATATTTCTCCGTGCAGAACACGACCGTTTGCAAAATAACGCGACTTTATTCTGTACACAGTAAAGTCGCAATCTAAGCGTCACGGAGGTCGTCGTTCTAAGTCAGTTCGCCTACTCCTTCCACGGTGAACATACTCCACGAGTGACCAAGAAGCTCGAGCTTCGAGAATCGGCTTATTGTTAGATAGCGACTTTACTTTACTGTACAATATAGGGTGTTCGACCACAGGTTGGAGAAGATTTAAGGGGTGGTTCTCCATGATAATATAAGATGAAAATAAAGAATAAAGAAATTACGACTTCGGTTTCGTCCGTTAGTTATTAACAATTAGAAATCCGCCTAAAATGCGGCAACCCGGTCAAACGAGATATATGTTGCGTACGTCATAGAAGCGCGCGACAGCGTACACCTCTGTTGGTTGGGTTGCCGAATTTTAGACGGATTTTTAATTGCACTGAAATATAATTGTATGTTCTACCTTTATAGAAATATCATTCTATTATATTTCTATACCATACATTTAGAGATAATATAATTGTATATTCTACATTTATAGAAATATAATTTTATACTCTACATTTAGAGATATACACATAATTCTATACTCTGTATTTAGAGATATACAGATAATTCTATGTTCTACATTTATAGAAATATAAAATTCTCTCTCTCTCTCTCTACATGTTACATTTAGAGATATACATATAATCATATATTCTACATTTATAGGAATATAATTCATATATTACACACATACACATTCACATTTACATTTATATGTATATTCTATATATTAAAAGTGAACAATATTCGCGATGACATCTATAACACGCTAGTCTCAAAATAATGTTTAACAAATAATATCATTGCAGAGTACAATTTGCATTACGCTTGATGGTAGAATTTATGGACAAGTATCCTTCCGTAGACGGGTTTTTCAAGGAAGTGGCGTGTATTAAACGATCGAATCAGATTTCATTGGCTAGTTTATTGCGACTGGTTTGGGATCGGTTAAAAACTAATCCTGAATCGATTTCCCGTCACATGGTAAGAATGCAAGATTTCCATTATTCCTAATATTATAAATAACAGTATATTACATTAGTATTTTGATATTATAGTTCAATATTATTATTATTTATTTATTGCTTTAAACCAAATGTGTGAACTTTTCTTATTTGTCATATTATTCAGAATCCTAGTTAAGTAACAAATAATGAATTCAGGTTAGTTAACTTAATTTTTATATAGACACAGCTAGACTGTCTGAATTAATTTTAAAGAAATAGGCAACATTTTTGAAAAACATAATAGCTGTTCATTATAACAAGTAAGAAATGTTTCATAATACGTCATGTTAAAGTAGGGATATCAGAGAGGCCAGAAAAAAATAAAAATTATTAAACCAGTTATAAAAATAATTATATTAAAAGTCTCTATGTGCTGTTAAAACAGTTTTGACGTTCACGAGAAACTTCTTCAGAGGCGTTTAATGCTAAGTAAATCTATACATATTGCATTCAAGTGTAATATAAAGTCACTCTTTGAAGAGAAATTTAACATGCCACGTTATCAGAGAAGAGCGTGTCCTTTTCGAAAGTGAAGGCTCGAAACGGTTCAAAACATGAGGAAAACTATTCATGAAAAGATTAATCTCGTGAAAGAAGTTTAAACTGACTTCGGCAAACTTGGTTTTGTACGGTGAAGTTGACATGACTGAAGAACGAAGTTACGCTAATTACTAAGTGCTTCGATGGCGCCGGGGAAAATTAAGTCTCGAATTATTTCACCTGAGAAATTTTCTTTGTGACGTGCAACACGTGAACGGAATTCATAACTATTGGCAAAGAGTTCCATAAGCGCTACACAACTTCTGTTTCAATTTATGCAATTTCGCCGACAGTGTATTAAATGAACCCGCTAATACGAATTCTGTCTAACAAACGACCTCTAATACAATTACCTGTAGTTCAATATAGAAAGAAATTAACGTTATAATCATTAGCTCGTGGATTATGGTTCACATAATTATTTATAACGCTTCTGTGAACATGTACAGTTATAGAATTAATATTCGGACGTTCTAAAAAAGACGATAACTTTTTTTAATATTGTACTAGACGATTTGAACTTTTTTGGGGAGCTAGAGCAATTAGTTTACTACAGGATGTGAAAAGAAATTTTTTCAAAAATTGCAATTTATCGGAACTGTAGGAAAAATACTAAAAGTTTTATATAAAATTAATATATAATTATTTATATATATTTTATATATATATAAATATTATATTATATATATATATAATTATATATAAATATATTATATATATTATATATATTAATTATATATTAATATATAAAATTCATATAAAAATTTTACAACTTTTTTATGTGGGCCTATAAGCATATTCCGAAAATTTCGTCAAAATCGGTCGACGTTGCAATGAGCTACAAACGTTTAAGATGGTAAAAATTGCAGATTTTCACGATTTTCGGCCTATATCTATGTAAGAATTCTTACATCTTTCAATGCCTGTCGTTGTTTCCCACGTCAACCGATTTCGATGAAACTTTCACAGTGCATATAATTGACACTGACCTAAAAAACATACTTTCTAAATTTTCAATATAGGCCCACATAAAAAAATTGCAAAATGCAACTTTTAGTATTTTTTCTACAATCCCAATCAATTGCTAGTTTTGAAAAAATTTCTATTCACATCCTGTAGTAAGCTAATTGCTCTAGCATCTTTTAGTTGTCGTCTTTTTTAGAGCGTCTGAATTCATGTAACCGTACATAAAATAAAAAATAATTAGAAGAGGAAAAGAGAATTAGGACAAAGTTAATATAAATACTTGCATAATACACAAAATTAGAGAATATAATATTTATAAAAATATATCAATATATTTTAATGTAAATACCTCCTGTCTAAAATCTACGGGATTGATTCAAAAATTTATGTTCAGTCGAATTTCTTATCATTCTTAAATAATAATTATAATCTTAAATAGTACTTTTCTTAGTTTCTTATAATGATAGTCAAACATAAATGGTTACGTGTATTTGCAGAAAGATGACGTAGTGCATAATAGTCCTTGAGCAAATTTAATAAACGTATTGTTTTACGTGTATCTGTTTTATTCTGCGTGTCAAAAACAGCAGAGAGACAGAAAAATTAAATGGCATAGCAAATACGAGTGGTATCTGAATTGGAAAGGAATATAACAGCAAAGTGAAGAATAATAGACTTTAATGTCATGGTTGACGGAAGCGGGGGGGAGGGGAGGGTTGAACAAAAGAGGGTGCAAGTGTAGTAGAAGAACGTGCACGCGATTCTGAAATCATGCGTACGACAGCGAGAACGTAAAAATTTCTTTCCCGGTTGGAGGAAGCTCCCGAAAAATTGCGGCACGTCAACAGGTGAAGAATAGGGAGGACGACGAGACGCAGGATTACGTTACACGCAAAGTGTCCCGAAGTTCTCAGGCAGAGAGCACCGTGAACTACTGCGAGAGCTGTACCATTGCTGGCGAAGCAGTCCTCCAAGCGATAACTGCGATCGAGCGAGTGTTCCTCGACAGTGAATTAATTTCCGTTGCTGTTACTGAAAGGTATCTATCTTGTATATGTAGATTCTAAAATCGAAACGAAAAGATCCTTTTTCTTGCGAATCATTATCCTGATTATATTTCCCAATTTCGAATGTACTTATTTCGAAAAACGACATCTATTACCTTGAAAACCACGAGAAAAAACTACATTTAGGAAAACAATCCTTGTGGGATATTGACCACTTGATACCGTTCAATAAAATGTTTTTTATTTTGTCAATATTCATGAAAGTATCCTGGGGGTGACATTGAAACGAGACACCTTGCATAATAAACTTGTAAATTATGGCAGCGGAGTAGGTCTAATTCAACACGGTGGAAAAATATTAAAAGAATTTCGAAATATTGTTATATTATTTACAACAAATTTTAAACACATTAACAAAGAACATTTTATTCCACAATAAATGTTTATTTCGCATGAAGATCCGCCGTCTACTTCGATGTAGAGTAGAGTTGGGCAAAAATTTAATCAACGATTGACGACTAAATTTCTACTTCAATCCTTAATCGCAATTAACAATTAATCTCCTAGTTTAGTCGTTAATTGCGGTTAACAATTAAATACTTATCAATCGTTAATTGCGGTTAACGATTAAAGTCGTTAATTACGACTAACGATTATATTCCTTTCAATTGTAATCGTCAATTAACTGCTGAAATTTCGAAATGAAATACAAAAATACAAAAATCTAAACTGAGTTCAGGTGTATTGTCATTTGGTCTATAATATAAACTCTGTTTACGTGCTTTTATGTTTTTTCGATGATTTTTTTTTTAATCAACGATTGACGATTAAATTATATCAATCGTCGATTTTTCGATGTTTTCTTTTTTTAATTGTAAACATTAATCAATCAATCATAGAACACCTTTCTACTAGTGATATCAGATCGTTAAGTAGGAAACTTGACAAATGTGTTTGTTTTATTTGTCCAGTTTCATGCTTAATCAGCTGATAAAAGTCAGCAGTATTCTCCGCGTAGGGACAAAATCCGGAACGATATTTACGAGAGCACCCAATGGGCTGTGATGAGTAGATTGACGAGAGGCATAGAGACAGATGTTGGAACAGCTTTGGCGCGAATGCGGGAGAGCAATCTGAAAACAGAAGCCGCTAGGAAAGTTCACGAGGAGACGATCCGAAATCTGCGGGCGAGCTTGACGCGACAAGAGGAACGATCCGACGCTTTTCAGGCTATAAACTCGGAGCTGGACAACGCGCTAGAAAATGGCAGGTTCCCTAGCTAGATATTCCTCTCGAGAGCTGCCCATCTCTTCTACATCCCTATCCTAAAGTCGCTGTTCCCCTTTTATCTTCATCTTTACAGTCTCTCTCTTTAAAACTTTTATCTTTCGTTTTATGTTCTTCGATTTTGGAGTGGGGTAGGATAGTTACACACAGGAAGCTATAAATACTGTAGGAATGTTTTTATACATACATTGTGCATTTCATAAAAATACACAGATTTTAATACATTTAAAAAAAAAGTTAAAGACACATTTATTTATCAGAATAAAATATATAAAAATACAAAAACAGAATAAAAAAACAAATTTGTTTCACTACACTTTTTTAATAACATTCTTCGACTTATCGAATAATAATAATAATATAATAACAAATAATAATAATAATAATAAATCAATAGCAGGATTTTCAGAGAGTTACAAGTAGACTGCGGATCTTTATGCAATTTGGCTTTTGAAAATGTTCAAATAATGCTAGTAATTCATCTCAGATCTAAAAAGGCTACTACCACGGAAAATAAGATTTTATTTCATTAGAGTTTCTTCAGATTCATCCCCAATAAACATCCGCAGTCTAGATATAAGGATATTTATTCAACTGGATCCATTTAAATTCAGGAAACGCACAGGGAAATCGCATTGAAATTAGTTAATATCTAAATTGTTTTATAGATTTATAGTGGAGCAGTGAGGTGAAAAAAAAGAAAAACAGAGAAAATACATATGTACTTTTTCATTAGTATGTGTCGAAATGTTGTCACTTCTGCACCTATTGACAACGATAATTTCTTTGTCCTTACAGTTGTGATATACTGTGGCTCAGACAAGATTAACATAGGATCAATTTTATTTCGGGGAACATAAACTCTATCAATTCACATTATTCACCATAATTTTTTAGACCTACGAATATCACTTGAGTGTTCGTCCCCGTAACTCTTTCGATGATAGACATAAAATATAAATTACTTTTTGGTATATTGTAGTGATGAATTCGAATGAAATATAGTAATTTAATTATGAAGATCTAAAGGTGCACGGAAATGCGAAAAAACGGTTCGATCTTTTCAAGCCATTGCTCCAGTTTCTACCCTTAACCATTTTGCATACTACCGCCGGTTCGACGGCGAATCTTTCTATGTCGATCAAATTCCAAATAGCCCTGGGACTCGGTCAGGAACGGTGGGTATGAAATTTTGGGTTAAGCAAACTGATACATAACGTCACCTCGAGCGGAACATACATATGGGAATGATAGCGGTTAAACAACGTGTGGGGAACACGGCTGAGAAATTTTTCCCCGCGCGCCACTACCGCTGTCCGCCTCCCGTTTGGCAGATGCGACTTGTAATCGATGGAAAACGATTTATGAACGTCCGTTCGTGTAACAGATAGTAAATGAAGGGGACACTATGTTTCGACCGGTCTGTCGTGATTTTATTCCCTTTGCGGTGGAAACGGAGATACATCGTGAAGTGTTCGTAAAATCAAAGCGACTTTACGCGATCGCGCAAAGTAAAGTGAATAAACGATTTTCGAAAATATTTGAGTGAAATTTGTGTTCACCTTATTGGGCCTAGAAGTTCGATCACAACACGATGCACAATACAGGTTCAATGGTAAAATTTTTCTGTTTTTAATCATTCTTTATTTATAATTTAATTTATAATTTCTTATAATTTATCTATTAACATACATTTATATTTAAATATGACGTTTCATAAAGAAAACACAACAGCATCGAACATGGATCATTTTAATTTATCTCTTAATATACACTTATATATAAATATGATGTTCCATAAAGAATAATTTAATAATAAAATAAAAATAATTCATCTGTTAACGTACATTTATATATAATAAATATGATGTTTCATAAAGAAAACACAACAGCATCGAACATGGATCATTTTAATTTATGGGGCCTAGAAGTGGGATTACAACAAGATGAACAATACAGGTTCAGTGGCAAAACTTTGTTGCTTTTAATAACTTTTTTTATGAAACTTCACCATCATATTTGTGAAATTGGTCTGCTTAAAACGAGACCAAGCAACAAGGCTGCAGTCCAGAGCCCCCCTGCGCGGCAAATAAAAGAATGGAAATCAAAACAATTTAACCCTTAGCACTCGAGTGGTAACTCAGAGTCGCCACTAAAACTGGCTGTACTATTCTTCAAAATATAATTTATATTATTAAATATGTCGGTATCTAATCAATTACTAAACATTTACTAAACATAAAAAAATTACTAAACATACAATTCATATAATTATGTAGAATGGAATTATTCTAGGTCGGAAGAGATGTTGAATTTTCGAGTTAAAATAGCTTCGAGTGCAAAGGGTCAAATTGAAAACTTGAGAAAAAATAAATCATACAAAAATTTTTGGTGTTTCAGTTTATTGGAGTTATAAAGAACGGTCCGCTGCTATGTACACGGTATAATATAATTAACATTTCACATTATTGAAATAATTATCTTGATGGAAATGCCGGACCTCCCACGACAAAGTGCATTTCGCATTTGATAAATTATTTCATAAATTCGAACGTTAATGTATCGAATTTAAACTAAAAGCGTTTCTTAAATTAATAAGCTCCTTGTTCAGTCATTAGGCAATGTCCTAACGGAAATTAAGAGTTTCGTGATACTTCAACAGGGAATATTCTACACTGGTCAACAGTCTCGAAACGTAACGTCGCTAAACGTATTTTTCTTCCCTTTAAAATAACTACTATAATATCCGTAGATGGAATTAAAAGTAGAGTCGTGTATTAAATTACTTCAAATGTTGACTTACAGTGAAGGAGGAACTCGAGAAGACGAACCAGGCGAAAGTTATCAAGGAACGAGAATACGAGCAGTTGAAAAATTCCCTGGAAAGCACACGCAGAATTGTAGCGGTTCTAAGTAAGCAAAAAAGAACCGCACGAATGTTTTCAGTTTTTAATTCATTTAATTGAACGTGCGGTTATCTTAATCTGTTATTCTTCGGTCGCCGGACGCTGCATTAGGTTATGTACCTCTTCTTGTATTTTTTAATACAGTTTTTGTTAAATAACAATAGCAATTAAATAATTGTAATTTTTACACAATTACCTCTTTTAATTTTGTTCAAGTTGTAGATCTTTTGTTATTATATTTTTTGCATGCAATAAATGCCAGCAGCAACAGCGCGGCTCGTAACATAATTACCTTGTTCATGGAATTCCGAGTTTTCCAGACTCGTCGAGTCGCGAAAACAAGGTTCACACCGTTGTAAATGTCTCGCATGAAATTCCTCACTACTGACCTAATCCACATTGTTACCTGATTTGCACTGTGTTCAGACTCGTTTTTATAAACGAATAATTTCGTGACGCACCGATGCTGCTTCTTCTAACAATATTATAAATACTGTACGCATTATGCGTATTCGTACATATTTAAAATTTGTCGTAGTACTAATTTTTGTCATAAATGCACAAAATCTGTAACAGAAGGAAAACGTGTTTATTTTCCAGCATATTTTTCGTGAAATTTAATAAGCCATGTCGCTTAAAGACGAAAGCAAACAGAGTGAAAGATCACACTACCAGAATTACCTTATCTGTGAACGTTCGTTACAGCGACCGGAAATAACATTTTGCAAAGTCAGACCGGTACGTTGGCCGAGAGCAAATTGGAACTGGAGAGGACCGTGATCAGACTTCGAAAGGAAGCCATCGAGACCCGTGATGCGTACCTCGAGACAGAAAGACATGTCCGAACGCTCCTAGACGAAACGAGGCAGGAAAATAATTCAGTGAGTCAATCTAGCACTCGCTAGACTCGGAACATTCGACTACAATTTTTCATCTTTCAAGGCAAATCATTTTTTTTTATGTTTTAAATTTCATTTTGAATGAGCAAGGTAGAACCAATCCAATATTCCCATGAATCACTTTTTAATTCATTGTGTGTACAGACCTTTACGTATAGGTTTGTTTATTTTTGTAGTAGGGTTCTGCTGGTTCTTAAAATTCATGAAATATTTGTGAGATATTTCAGGTGATTAATTTTTGTATATAAAATTTAAGGAGTGGGTCAACACTTAAAAATCTGTGTCAAAATGAAAGAACTTTTGATAGAAATAAGATAGAGCGATGATTTTTTCCTTAAATTAATGCTGAAATATAGCTGAATATGGGAAAATAGAGAGATTATGATACGAACATTTTTTAGCCTTGAAAATCTGTATTAAACTTGCAGAATTTCAAGAAAATTGTGGTCTATCCAACGCAATGTCTAGAATGATTTTTTTCTTGACATGCTTCCTGTCCTGTGATGGCTTTCATTTTCTGTAGATTTCGTCACGCTGATACCAAATCTGGCCGTAAAATTTATCTACTTCATATTCAAAAACCTGTTTCATATTCATATTCAAACTTGTGTCTTGTGTACTAATAAGTGTTAATGGGAAAGGGGGTATTAAACCAACTTGATATTTTATTAATATCTAGCATTGTTTTCTTCATTGTTACGGTTTTTTTTTTTATTATCATTGATAATCTTGCAGATTTCCTTAAAAAAAGGTTTTTTATTTTTGTCTCCAAAGAATGGTTGTCCAAAGAATTTGTTGGCTGTTCTAGATCATTAACTAATTAATTAATTGTTAAGCAGTAATAATAATTAGATTAACAGAAAAGAATTATCTTCAATTTACTGGGGATTGGATACCACATGGGAGTAGTGCACAGTTAATCGGAACAACGAAAAACGAAAGAAACGGTATCGAAGGTGTGAACGACTCGTTCCATGTGGCTAACTAACTTCATTCCGAAACCCGTCCACGCATTCGTTTTACCTGTTTGCACCACCTGGTCGATGATTAATTGAAGGTATTAAATGGCTGCACTGAACAGCGTGTTAACGATGCACGGACGATAGAAATTACTTGGTGTTTACGCTATCGCCGCTATGCACGGCCGACCGTAGGCCCGTGAATTAACTCCCTATGTGTTTGAATTAACTTATGCGAATTCAGGAGTATTTACGACCGCACGCCGCAGGCAATTATCGCAAACGTTGTATCCCGGAGCGTGATAGCGATAAATAGCAGTAGCTTTCGAGCGTAAAGACCAACAAAAACTTCCTACTTAATCATCTTCCGCCGTTGTCACGAGCCGATTCTTTACTTAATTGTTCACTTTAGTTCGCTCGTAAAAACTTTGACTAGCATCGCACACGAGTATGCCGCAAATCGACTTATCTCGACGTTCGTTGTGATCCTTACATGCAAGGTTGCTCGCCTCCGGAAACTTCCTTATTTGCTATATGCCACTAGAAGCTGCGAAGTTTATCTTGCAGTTGACAAAAGCTCCCCTTAGGCTTCAGCCTCTTTCAATCCTTCATCGACAGAGCATTGGCTTCAGATTGTTCATCGCCATTTTGTGAGCACATGTCCAGTAAAGAGAACCAGCAAAGAGACATGTACAGATTCAGTTTTTGGTCAAAATATACAGCTGAATTTATTAAATTTACTCTATCTTAGTACATAAGTAACTGAGCTGGATAAAATACTGTTTACTATAAATAACCTGTACTAATTGGATATAATTTTTACAAACGCTCATATATGCATAAGAGTATAACGTTTCATAAAGAAAACACACAGCAACATCGAACATAACTTATTTTAATATGTACATCTTTTCACATACACTTATCTATAAATATGATGTTTCATAAATAAAACGCAACAGCACATCGAACATGTACCACTTTAACTCGTACATTAATTTTAATTTATACTTTACAGATAAAAGATGAGCATAGAAGAGAGGTCGAAAAGCTACAGCAAGAAATGGAGTTGTTACGCGTTGGAATAGCTAATCAGCACGACGACATGATATTGAAGAATATGGATGAGAACAACTCTCTTAAAGGATTTCGAAAGGAGGGGGTAGATCCAATTGCAGACATGACACGACAACTAGATACGAACCGTGAGAAAATCGAAGTACTTGCACGACAAAATGAAAGGTTGTCGAAGACATTGCAACGACTGAAAGACTATCGCCTGTCGGGGCAAACAGTTTCTAATGGACAGAAGATGTAATTAATGTAGTCCCATGATTTATGGATTTCAACTTTATTTTGTTCCAAACGTTGGAAAGTTTAACGAGGGACACACATTACACAACTCTTACGTATTCGTTTTATTCGATCAGACGTTGTAACTCGTTTAACTATTGTATTAATGTCTTCTGCTGACAGCTCGAGTTTATAAACCACATATACCACTGTTACCTTTGTTAAATTTACCATTGTTGCCTGTGGCCCGCCGTTGCGGGGCAAATCTTTTTATCTCACCACAGAACATATACAATATGTATACAGGATGTCCCAAAATTCCTTCAACAGCCAGAAATGGGAGGTTCCTGCGATCATTTGATGCAACATTTTCCTTTGCAAAACTGTTATCCACGGCTTGGTTTAGGAGTTATTAACGAAAAACACGGACCAATCAGAGCGCGACCTAGACGCGAGTTGGCGCAGTCGGCCAATAGACAGTTGACGTTCCGGCCGACTGCGCCAACTCGCGTTTAGATCGTGCTCTGATTGGTCAGTGTTTTTCGTTAATAACTCCTAAACAAAGCCGCGGATAACATTTTTACAAAGGAAAATGTTGCTTCGCATGATCTCAGGGGCCTCCCATTTCCGGCTGTTGAAGGAATTTCGAACACCGAAATATTCGGGTGACACGAACTCCCACAAGTCCGAACTCCCGGTCACAAAAGGTTTGTGTACCGACGAGATTCTATTAAATACAACAATTTATAGTATATGTGTAAGTATACGGTACATAATAATGAACACAATTTTATATGGTGTTACTTACATCCTACATGATACAGTCCATTCTTTTTATGTTATTCGCAATCGAGAAACATTTAGAAATATTTTCAAATTTTATTTTCGGTATTAGTACTACATTTATGAACATTAAGTATAATAATACATATTGTGCAGAAATCTCATTCGTTCTGCGAAGAACGAAGTTTGTAATGTTGTTGTAGCGTCAGAAATGTTTCCTATTTGAAGAAAGGAGCTGTTGTTTGAGTAAGGCTTCCACATTGACGATTCTTCCAAGAGAATTGACGTCGGTATACTGAACATTATAAAATATTGTTTGAATACTTAAAGAATTTACATTGTTTAATCTTGTGAATTTCAAGAAACGTGTATATTATTATAGAAGATCGTGTACCTTGTGGTCGCAAAAGACGTCCACAAATCCACCATAAGAACGCTGATATTGCGATTAGATGAAGTCTCTTTGATATCATAATTTAAACTCGTATACGTCGAGTTCCGTGGAAATAAATGATTGATATCGTCAAAATAATCAAAGTCCTTCAAATCTAATAATGTATTCGTAGTGCCGCGATAGTTGAACAGATACACATAAATTTCCCGTCCACAATGTTCCGTTACATATTTTCTGTAGTACATTGAAGGATACAGCACGATTATGTCTGTCAAAAATTGTGAAATTCCGTGTAGAACCTATGAAATTCCGACGGAAAAGGTTTTTTATTGTATCATCTCTTTCTAATACCAACTGGTTACAAACGTTTTCGATAATGTGAAATCATTAATAATATTCAGCATACATGATTGATATTATGGTGCAAATTACTTCTTAAAGTGACCTCTCAGGATACAAATTACTCAATTTAAGACTGATAATACTGTATAGTATTATCTGTATAGTATATACTGTATAGTATAGTATTATAGTATATATAGATAATACTGTTGGTTATCATTTTATAAACCAAACGATTAGTGTATTAAAAATGATACCTGCTCTTTTTCTTTCGGTATGTCAGCGCCCAAATAAAATTTCTTCGCTTCGATTGCTATGTAAGTGGTATTCTTACTCCTCATGAAATAAATGTTTTGCAGTATCTTTTCCATCAATGACAATGGATCTCGTACGAAAAAATTGTATGCAGTGTCATTGAGATATAAACCTTGAACAACATTCGAAATTTTTAATCATACCAGCATTTGTGTTCGTGCTTCTGAGTATGCAGAATAAACTACCAGTGCACGAATGAAAACGAAACATGACTTTCATGTTTTAACAGCTTCAACTTAACCCTTTGCACTCGGAATTATTTTTCAATTTTGTTGCCAACGTGTCTCTTTAGTATTTCAAGAGTTTCATTTGAAATTTACTTCAAAGGACAGCTCTTTGACTGCTACTTACTTTAAACAATTTTGTTTACTAATTATATTAAATATACAGCTCTCAACCTTTGTTGTAATATATATTTGTGGTACTTATATTTGTTTTTAACTAAAAAATACGACTTAAATAAATGAAGGAAGAACCATGTAAATACACTGAGAAAAAAATCCTGTCGAAACAAAAAAAATATATGTTGATTCAATAAGATGTACTATTGAATAGTGCCAATATCATATGATCTTATTTTAATATTTAATACTATTGAATTTCAATAGCAAAACTCACTTCCGCCAATCATATAAGCCAATAGCTTGACCATCAATGTTTTCAAAAAAATAAGATATGGCCTCAAACCAATTCCAGTATAAATCAATACATTTCTCAAATTTTTTTAACAACATTATCTGATTGAAGGAAAAAAAAGAAATATTACGATTAATAATATACGGTATTGAATCAAATACTATTTTCAATCATTTCATGATAGACAATTCACATAAATCACGATTTGCTTCTAAATTTCATACTATTGAAAAGAATACATTGATATTCATCGAAGTAAAAAATTACAATAACACGCGTGTTATTGAAGTAACTACTTTTTTTCTCAGTGTATAAAAACACGTTTACATTTTCCTTTCTCCGATGTCGAGTCACACTCGACAAAGGAGGGCAAAGGGTTAATATTCGTATCGATTAGTTTAATTTACAGGATAGTAACTTTGCAGAATTGATGTTGCTTCATCCGGAACGAAGCCCATCACAAACGGACTTTTCTTCAGCTCGCATCTCTCTACCAAAGTAATAGGAGATTCCGTTAGAAATGCACCCATCGATTGCGGCTCCACTACTGGTCCCCATTCTATCTCTAATAGTTCTTGTAAATGTGTAAAGATAAATGAAGTTTTCATTAGTTTGATAGAAGAAGAACGTCTTAGACAATTCACTAGTGAATACGAGTCGTTGGTAGAACAATTATTATTACTGCCGAGCCTTTTTGCCGAATGAAAATATGAACGATCGAAACGAAATCCCGTCGATGGTATAGCAATGTTACTTTGCATGATGTAGCTGTTGAACAAGTCTGTAAAAATAAGTAAATAAAACATATTTGTCTATCTTTGAATGCATATCCTAATTAAATCATTTTTTAAATTATTTTTGGCAAAGTAGAGAAATATATTTCTTAATACATATACCACAGTTGTGCTAATTCAATTACATTGTGATTCAATTACACAATTAAATTACATTGTATTTCAATTATATAGTAAATCAACTACGTCGTAACTTTAACTAAATTACATAATTCAAACCTTTCAATAAATTACTTTAATCAGATGTGTAATTGTAATACAATATAATTGAAATAATAGCTCTCCAAATTATTGCCCAGAACTTTCACGAACTGCGATATATATTTTTATGTTATGTTTTTCTTTCATATGTATACTTGTTTGCTGTCTGTGTAATAATGCGTAACGCTATTTTATAATTGTACTCCAATTGCAATTACGAATTACATCGTAATTTAATTGAATGAAGATCTGAATTATAAAGTACAATATGACCGAACTACAATGCAATTCAATTACTTTGTAATTATAATTCCTGGAGTAAAATTCAATTGTAATTCTGCGCTACTCTGCCATATATACATACGTTTGCCATATGCTTTCCGTAACAATTATTTACTGGATTTTATTAAACCACGTAGATATTATACGCAATATTGAGTATTACATTTAAATTTTCTACATAAGTTATAAGGAATACGATCGTCATCCTTTCTTTAATAATTTCAACAAGATGAATATAGTAATACAAAATATTCTTAAATTCTTTCGAAACTTTGTTTTCAATGTCGTCTATTCTTTGTTGTCGTAAAATTCGCAATCTACTGAAGAATGAATATAGAAACGTACGTTTTGAGCTGTTCGAAATGGAGTGTAGATTAACGCACGTGGCACCTGCGTTGTGACCAACCAACAATACTTCGTTCCGATTGCCACCGAAAGCACGAATATTTCTCCGGACCCATTTTAAAGCCAGCACTTGATCCTTTAACCCGAAATTGCCGGGAGCAGCTGCATCCCCAGTGCTGAGAAATCCGAAGAGACCTAATCGGTAGTTGAGGGTTACAAATAAAATATCCTTGTCCAGCAAGTAGTCTGGTCCGTAAAGATGGCGACTCGAGTTTCCGGTTAGGTATCCACCACCATGAATGAACACCATCACCGGTAGCAGGTCGGTCCTCTTTACCTTTCAATAAGTAAACATTTAATTAGATGCAAATTATATAAGTATATTATTCGAAGAATTTAGTTATGTGTCACAGCAAAAACAATAAACTCATTGGAGAACTGTCATGAATGGACAGCGAATCTTTATGCATTTATAGTAAAATTGAGTAGATGAATTTGAAAATAGTTGAACAATTTTAAAAATTGAAGATGTTAATATATGAATTCGTCTGAATTACGATCATTAAAGGAAGAAATAACATTCTATTCGGTTTCTATCTCTTGCAATTGATGCAGACAATTTTTATTTTGCATAAAGATCCGCTGTCTAGTCATGAACAATAATGGAAATCCTATAATTTATGCCAGTCTCTGCAATTTGTTAACAGGTAAGGAGAAATATTAAATGGAACTTGTGCTACGACCGAATACAATATTTGTATTCACGGTCATTATGAATCATGTTTAAGGTCGTCGTGGATCTAAGAAAATGTAAAATTATTCATGTACCTTTGGAGTATAGATATTTAATGTTAAACAATTTTCATTTCCTACAACGGTGCCTTCGTGAAACTGCAGACATTCATGGCCCTCTTTCTGCGCTTTTAGAGTTCCTCTCCATGCTCTCTTTGGAACAGGATTACGAAATCTTTCAACAAGAAAACAGAAAGTAAATCGATTTTTAATACTTTAACCAGTTACATTAGATGCCTCGAGAAATTGTTGCGAGGTTCGTAAGCTTAAACCATGCCTGGGCAACTCCTTTCCCGCTGACGCTTCACGATTCCCACTACCAGTATACCGGTTTAGTTTCGCACACACCTAATCTCCTCAGTTTCCTCCTACACCTCACGGGAGTTCGGTGGGGAGAACCGAGGAGTGGGGAGAGAAGTCGCAAGTTGCACAAGCTTGGATTAAACGAATTGTTGTTAAAATTAAAATTGCTACAAATTGTTTCCTTGTGAACATGAAACCTTGTAGTGAACACGGTTTTGTGATTATTCAAAAAGTATAGTGTGATTATTCAAAAACTATAATTTTATAATTAAAATTATAACGATACACTTCCTTACATGAATATTGCTCAGTCTGAGTCAAAGCAGCAACAAATAATATCCACCGACTCATCAAAAGAACAATCAAAATATCAAAAGAATTGAATATTGTCATGTCACTTTCAAAGAAAATTATTTCTCACATATTCAAATTGTTAAGAAAAGAAATAATATTCTATTTATTTCTCACTTATTACAATCGACACAGAATATTTTTATTTTGTATCCGTAGTCTAATAATCAAGATGAATATTTGTGAACACGGTCTAACGATTAATCAACAGAAAATAAGTATTACACAAGGGAAATGTATAAATCTTGTCAAGATTTAACATGGGTTTGTAAGATTATTTCTCACAGTACATCACTATCCACAACCATTTAATAGTTAAACGTTTTCCAACAAAATCACTTTCGCCTTGCTTATTCTACTAATCTCTGACCTTCGGTCACATTTAGGTAACAACCTCAAATTTTTAATGGGTGCTTCCGCATAAGGAATTCCGAGGAAAGCAAATATTTTTCGCCCATTTCTCGTCCGCATTGTCGTACCCAAAACGTAACCCTCCCCGATTATAATTTTTGGCTCGTCCAGAAAGAACCAAAAATTCATCACTGTGAATATCGTTATGCCGATGAGTGTCAACATTACTACGTTGAAAAGTAACGTTTTTTTATCGATGAAAGATTCATTTCTGTGCGTATTATTCCTGTACGATTGTAGACGGAAGCACATAACGTTTATCACACTTTTACAATTCAAAGTATTCCACGTGTTTGAATGTTTCACATTTTCCGAGAGCCGCGTTACTGGAGAACGTGACGTGCCAGCTATTCAATGCGTTGTATTTGACGACCTTGAGAATTATCATAATTTATATTTGCAGTTATCTAGCGAACAGTTTGTCACATTGTTAACTAACTCTGCATTTCATTATTTAAGGAAGAATAGTCTTACTATATGACTGCTATTCAATGAGACGTTCTGCTTATTTTGTAGGATTATATACACTGAGAAAAAAATCCTGTCGAAACAAAAAAAATATATGTTGATTCAATAAGATGTACTATTGAATAGTGCCAATATCATATGAACTTATTTTAATATTTAATACTATTGAATTTCAATAGCAAAACTAACTTCCGCCAATCATATAAGCCAATAGCTTGACCATCAATGTTTTCAAAAAAAATAAGATATGGCCTCGAACCAATTCCAGTATAAATCAATACATTCCTCAAATTTTTTTAACAACATATCTGATTGAAGGAAAAAAAGAAATATTACGAATAATGATATACGGTATTGAATCAAATACTATTTTCAATCATTTCATGATAGACAATTCAAATACATCACGATTTCCTTCTAAATTTCATACTATTGAAAAGGATACATTGATATTCATCGAAGTAAAAAAATTACAATAACACGCGCGTTATTGAAGTAACTACTTTTTTTCTCAGTGTAGGAATAATATTTTATAATTGTTATATTGCATGTTTCAAGCACACTTGTGTATGCACATGTGGATGAATAAATTGTAAAATCTAAAAAATCTGTAAAATACGTAAAATGCATACATTTCTTATATTTCATTTATTGGTACCAATTTGTAACATTCACCACAAAGATAAGTTGTACAATATTATACTTATTTAATACTAATTATTGTGCTTATAACAGAATAGCCTAAGTCTTGACATACGTATGTTGTTAAGGGCATGAACAACTTTTCCCTAAGCATTCATCACGACGTGAATATATGACGTATAATAACTATTTTAAACTGCACTTTCTCTCCCGAAAACCTGATCGAGATTTAGCCAGGCTATGATCTTTAGGTTCAGGAGTTAGGTTGCTGTCGAGACCGGGAGTATATTATTTCATCACTCCAAGCAGTACTGGGGTACATTTTCGAACCAAAAATTGACTCTACTCGAATACTTCACTTCCAAAGTCACCTCGGTGCCATTGCCATTGCCTATCTTAAGATGTTTGGTAGTATTTCTTAGTGGCTCCCACAGATGACTATTCTTCAATTTACCGGAACTGGGAACGCTGCAATAAAAATTTTTTGATCATTCATGCAGCATTGGATTTTTATACGAATCTCCCTAACTACGAGTACAATACTGATCGTCCATCAGCAGATGGCAGTGAGAAACTTGTAGGGACACGTGATACAGTCGTCCCTCATAGAGTCTCAGAAAGCATAGAGGTACTATTTTATTCGAAGTTTGCCGAACGTAGAGAAGGACAGCGCATAAACTACAAAGAGGGACTGAAGGTCATTGAATGTCATTGCAAATAGGAAAGTTTTTCATATCTCATTCTTTTTTTTACAGAACTTTTATCAACGTATTTGTGAGATTTTTCTAATTAAACTGAGTCTAAATACAGCATAATTTGGACTATATTTACTGATTTAAAGAGTGCCAAAAACTCATTATGATATAGGTAAATATGATTGGAATTTTGTCGAGTTTGGTCTTTTTTTTAACCAGGGAAATCTAACGAATATGTTAATGAAAGTTCTGGAAATACAGAATGAAGTACAAAAAAAGTTTTGTATTTGCGTTACCATTGCAATCGATACGTTGGCCTTTGATCTATGCCGGCTTCTACTAATCTCCGCGTCTGTTTCTTTCAACATGCTATCCTTATTTGTATTCGAAAATTTCATCGCTTACTAAACAAGTAGATACGATCGCAATTCTATCGTGTTTGGTCTCGTTCTAATCAGAAAAATTTCACCAATCCGTTGTTAAAGGTTTTGTAACGAAATAACTAAAAATAATACAGATTCATCATTGCACTAGTATTGCCTCACCGATATCCGACCTCGGATCGTGTTACATTGTAGGAATCCTCTAATAGTGGGGGATAAAAAGTAACACTATCTGTAGAGACGAAAGTCACGCTATGCGAAGGAAAACTGTATCCGTGCTACACGTTTTCCGCTGCTAGTATGATTAGTATGACCGGAACGAGCATAAAAGTGGGGTCCACAGCCTGGTGTCAAGAGAGGGGTTTCGCACATCCCCCTGCGCCCCACTGTCGAAATCACTGCCATGTTCTGATGGACGATTATTACACGAATATTTTTTCGTACCTGTTCTTAGCAAAACTGGTCCACAGGCCAGTGAAAATGTCAATGATTTTATAATCCTTTTCTGACCGCTTCAAGGAGCTATACTTAGGGTCTAAGTACGCCCCTGATGTCGGGAATTCGGAAAATATCTCAGAGCCATGACCAACCAGGGTCTTATTCAATTTGCCTGGGAAATTCAACGCGACAGTGATGGTTCCGATATAGTCGAAAAGATAAGCGTACGATTTATCCGGTTCAGTTCGTTGTAAGTATGTAATGTATTGGCGCGTCGTGAACTCGTAGAAGAAGTCTGTCACGAGATTCGTGTATCCTTGGATGAGCTGAAATCGCAGAAACAGTATTAAAAACAATTGCCATTAATAAGGGAAAGCATTTGTTAATGTTCTTGAGAAATTGCTTATGTAAAATAAAAATTTTCTGTCTTGATTGTAATGATTTAGGGTAAAATAGAAAAATGTTTGCTTTCTTATTAAGCCCAGCAGACTGAAAATAATATTAAATCCAAATGTGCATGCTAATGAGTATAAACAAGCTACAACGTTGCTTGTAAATGATCCTTTCTGGGATTGTAAATATTTTCAAATTTTTTGATAAACTTCGTCTCTGTTTTTCATTAATGCTTTGGCACAGTTTTTCATTCATTCTAACCAACATTAATAATTCTAGTGAAATACTTATAATTAGTAAATGTTCGTAAAGATGTGCGATAAAGTCTATTTCAGCTGCCATTCTTTGCTCGCTATAGAGGCAGTGGGCTTGTATTTTATAGATACTAGAGACTTCCTCGAAGGTCTCGAGCACGGATGTCGCATAATCTTATTACATTGCTCAGACATGTACTCACATCTTCCTTGGAGTCCGGTACTTTGGTACCGATATAGTAGTTCTTCGCTTTTACAGCTATATCCGTGACGTTCATTCCGTCTAATGGCGAATAGTATTCTAGGAATCGTTTTATCACACCGACCGGGTCCTTTCTGCAATGATCGTATAGTTTCGGATATTTCACCAAGTCTGGAAAATCAAACGTCTTGTTACTGATACTGTATTATATGTGTGTCATTGTAGTTATTTATAAAATTTATATTAAAAAATTTGATAATTTGCCGGCGGAAAGTTAATAAATAATTAGTAGCTCTGTTGGTCTTACTTTCGCTAAAGGAGGTTCCTTCGTCCTTTACATTCCCGATGATCAATGGACAACGCTTCAACTTTTTCTCTTGTATCAAAGTTTCTGGTGTAGCGGTTAAGAACGCGCCGGGTCCTTTTGGTTCCACGGTAGGCCTCCATGTTCTTCGTGTCGCTATCTCTATATCATCAAACACTCGCAACGATACCTTAATTATTTCCGTAACATTTAACTTTCGAAGACACTCAATCATCTTGTGAGAATCTTTTGTGGGACATTTGAGAAGTTCTGCAACCTTCTTGCCTTTGTCATGGTAAGATGGACCCACTGCGACTGCGCCGGGGGTAAGGCTACTTCCACTTTGAAAAATGGCTTGTTTAACTAATTCTGTAACGAAATATACAAATTGGTTTTACCATTAAAACGGATATTTTTCCATGCAACAGGTTTCGCAAAGTCGGATGTTGAAAATGTTTTATTAAATGCCAGGGAATTATGTATATCCATACATCACTGATTCCTGCTTTTTATTGACGATCTTGTTTATATTGATCAATAACGATAGAAAAATAATTGTTAAATGGAACGAATCAATTATTGTTAATCATTTTGCTATTTAAGTAAGTTACATTTCTTGAGAATCGATTATGCTGTAGACTCTTTTCATATTTCAGATGATTATTCTCAATGGCAGAATGTATTGATATCGTTTTCGTGTCAGCATGAAAACTGTTCTATAAAAAACTGTGAATAAAAATAAAAAATACAAGTGTGTAACTGCATAGTCAAAAGTGAATGAATCTTTGTGACAATCATTATGATATCTATTGAAAAATAATATCTTTCGAATTGCTTAATTAATCAGTTAAATATCAGGGGAATCTGAGTAGCGAAAACAGTTGTACTAATAAATTTGAGGTACTTACGTTGTGATAGGGGTGAGGCAAGATGGAGGTTAGCAGATTCACTACCAGCACCTTCCCCAAATACAGTTATATTTTCTGAGTTTCCACCGAAAATCTGAATATTATCTTTTATCCATTTGATTGCCAATGCTTGATCCTTGAGGCCATAGTTTCCAGATGCTGCATTGTCCCCGGTGCTCAAAAATCCAAGAACGGATACCCGGTAATTAACAACTACGAGCACAACATCGTAGTCGAGTAGATAATCAGGTCCAACGAAGGAGAGACTATTATTTTTCTCTATATAGTAGCTACTGTGTATGTAGATCATAACGGGCATTAAATGTTTCGGATTACGCTAGAACAGAGAAAAACGTACGAAAAAAAATTGTAGAACTCTTTTATAACAAGTACGAAAAAGAATTGTTCGTATAAATCTAAAGTATCTAAGGGAGTAGACTCCTTTCTCCAGGATTGCAAGGTTGCCGGATTTGCATTCTCATTTCTCGATAGTACAAAAATCGGGGTTTTCAGTAGTCAAAAACACTAGATAAAAGATCGATCTAGGGCGCTACCGCCCTCAAAAGTCCTATTTTTTCGTTTACGAGGCGTAATATGCATTATTCGTCAGCATGTAGCTATGCAGATAGCTGTATGATTCCAAATAATGCGAATTATTGACTTTTGAGGGCGATAGCGCCCTAGGTCGAACCTAGCGTTTTTGACTATTGAGAAACCCCATTTTTGTATTATCGAGAAATCAGAACGCGAATCCCGCACGCTTGCATCCTGGAAAAAGGAGTCCACCACCTTATGCAGCTCAAGAAAGTTCATTCGTATACTGTCGATAGTTCTCGGGAAAATAAGTGACTTAATTTTTATAGTTGCTACACGAGAATCATCCTGAACACGTTTACTACCGTTCCGACCCTTGTAAGGGTCCGAGCCAGTGTTGTCAGATCAGGGGAATCGACTCGAATTGGGGGAATACAATTACCCTTTCTCCACGAATACCGGAGAGTCACGTGATAATGTAACGCATGTACAACTGAGACGAAACGCGTCACGTGACTGGGCCTTGGGGGAAGCGCGCGGGAATAGCGTCCTAGAAGGCGAGCAAATGGCGTCTTGCTACCTCCAACGTTCTCGTTAGGCATTTGGATTTTTGTAGTTATATACGATTCATGAAACCCAACAGTTCTTTAAGGTAAAGTTTATTAAATACCTCGGGAGTGTAAATATTCAGGTGCAAGCAATCCTCACAGCCATGTACGACACCAGCATTTAGCTGCGGGCATTCACAGCGGTCATGATCTGCCTCCAGGATGTGATCCCATTTCTTTTTCGGCACCGGATTCTTGAATCTTTAAATGCATTGTTTTCATGATTAGAACACCGATTACGGAAGATGATTCATGAAGATGAGAATTTCGAAAAATATTCAGACAATTTTTACTAATATTTTATATTAGCAAGGTACACTGAGAAAAAAAAGTAGTTACTTCAATAACACGCGTGTTATTGTAATTTTTTTACTTCGATGAATATCAATGTATTCTTTCCAATAGTATGAAATTTAGAAGCAAATCGTGATGTATTTGAATTGTCTATCATGAAATGATTGAAAATATTATTTGATTCAATACCGTATATTATTATTCGTAATATTTCTTTTTTTCCTTCAATCAGATATGTTGTTAAAACAATTTGAGGAATGTATTGATTTATACTGTAATTGGTTTGAGGCCATATCTTACTTTTTTGAAAACATTGATGGTCAAGCTATTGGCTTATATGATTGGCGGAAATGAGTTTTGCTATTGAAATTCAATAGTATTAAATATTAAAATAAGTTCATATAATATTGGCACTATTCAATAGTACATCTTTTTGAATCAACATATATTTTTTGTGTTTCAACAGGATTTTGTTCTCAGTGTACAAATAGCCTCCGTATTGTTGGCGAAATCCAAAAAATAAATAAATATTAAAAATTCAATCCTTTCAAATTCAATCTTCTTTCATTAAACTACAACGGCTGAGCTAACGAACCGATGAAAATGATATTTCATTGCATCTAATAAAAATTATCTTTTTCGCCACTTATTTTATATTTGTTTTAAACGCACGCAGTGTTTCATCTTCTATATTGGGAATAAATATTTTAAAAAGTAAAAAAATTAGTGTGCGATATATGCATATACTTAAACAGGGTTACTTGCTTATAGCCCAATTAATTCATTAAAATCAGTAGTACGAACCTATTTTCTCCAGCGGTTGACTCTCCGTACGGTACACCTCTATACGCATAAATAGTTTTTCCAGATCTTGACTTCAACTGACTACCTTTTATAAGCCCCAATGGTGTTTGTACAACACATGTCGCGAGAATATTCGCTACACACAAGCCAATAATAAATAGAAACGTAAACTGCTTCATTATGAAGTTCTTCAACCTGTAACTCTCTGTAACGAGTTCGGTATGGAAGTATCTGAAGCCTGTTGTGGTCCGGTTTATTTATACTGATAGGTAACCTTGCGGCGAAATATTTTACATAAAATAAAACTGTTTAACTTATCCATTGCTCGCTGTATATTTTGGCATTTAAAAGAGCTTAGATACTGACTGACAAAGGACAATTCGTAAATACAGTGACGAGAAATACGTGGCGACAACTTCACGAAATATAGACGAAAAAGGAAACAGTGACTATTATCCAGCAAAATATTTATTTAAATGACACCGATAGTAACCATTTACGTAGACAGCAATAATAATGAGTCTCTAAATCATGATGCATTTGACAAGTACAAAATGAACCGATAAAGCTTGACAGGCCTGCTTCATCAAACCTCGAAAGCGAGATAAGTGAAAATCACTTACAGCTTGACGAAAAGAACAAAAAATTAAGAGGAACCGGTCCAGTCATCTACATTAATCATGAATCAGACAAATCATCTAAAGTTCGCTTTTCAATCATTGGTCGGAATCAGCCCAAAACCGCTATTATTTTTGCGTGACGTGCTTCTTTAAGCAAATTCTCTAATTATTGTCAATATAGTGTTGGTAAATAAGTGTTTAAAAATATATATAAATTATTATTTGAGATCTGGGAGATCTAGAGTATCATTTAAATCTATAATAAGTTAATGTATCCTTTGACATCGAAATGAAATTTCAGTTTTCAAATTTTGTACCTGAGAGTATGTTTCTCTCACAAATTATACATATACAAAATTGCATTGAACAAGTTCAAAAAACAAAAATCATAATTCTTAGAACGGTACAAGTTAGCAGATTGACATGTTTGGCTGCGCATTATTGATTCCCAATAAGTTCGTCGTCGAACACAGCGTCGAATTTTTATTAGAGAATCACATGGCAGCCTAAATTACAATAAAATTACATTTGTTTTCGTTTTTGTGTTGTTTCGCGACCTGTACAACAAATGTAATTATTTTATGTACCCGCCCGGAGAGCCTGATTGCGAGGGCGTGCCGTGGGCACGCCACGAGCAGCTAGTATAATATAGTTTACAATTAGAGAACCAAAGAAAATAACACACCCATTAAGATAAAATTTTAATGATTAAATATACTAGTTTGTCCTCTTGTTTCACAGACATTTCAAGCGTGACTGTTATCTGAATTACAATGTCAAGATCTACTTATCCGAGCTCGATCGTGATTGGTCGGATCAATGGTCCGGAACGTGCACTCAAGCGCAACGAGGGGTATATAAACCCTAATTTTGAAAGGGTGGATCATTCGAGGCCTTGTTTCTACGGCTGCAACATGGAGTACTTCAGGTCACTTCTCCGCGAGATTGGACTGCTTGAGCCTGCAAAGGTGGATTTCATTTACGAACTACCTCCTGAGGTATCACAGTTGATTCTACGTGAGTTAGACCCTAAGTCTCTCTTCTGCGCTGCTCAAGTGTCACGGAAATGGTTGAATGTCTGTAGAGCCGATCCGAACCTGAGACGCACCGCGAGGAATTACAAGCAACGTGTTGAGAGGAGAAGGAGGGAACGTTTCTCAGGACGTGCTGATGCTGACCCTAGATTGACAATACCGAGGAAACTGTCGAATCCTGCACAGGTGCAAAAAATTGCACCTCATGCGAAATTCGAAGCTGACGCTGTGTTCCGAAAAGCTTCTCGAAATCTTCCGTACATCAGCAAAGCACGTTCTTCGAGGCGTAATACATGTATTAGGATGTAGTAACATTTTAACAAATTTTACCTTGACTAGCTTCGCATAGCGAACCTGTTTAGTATTAACCTTTGACTTGGTGACTTAACTCGTCATCCGTTTTTTTATTAGCAGTAAAAAATTTCCTTCTTAATTGTAACTCTTTCTCTTACATTTAGTTTGTTAATAAATTTTATCGCGACGTGCTTCTCATAGCGAAGCTATTTAGTATTAACCTTTGACTTGACGAATTCACTCGTTATTCGTTTTTTTCATTAGCATTTAGAAAATTTCCTTCTCAATTTTAACTCTTTCTCTTACATTTAGTGTGTTAATAAATCTTGTCATGACGTGCTTCGCATAGCGATGCTATTTAGTATTAACCTTTGACTTGACGAGTTCACTCGTCATCCGTTTTTTTTTTATCAGCAGTTAGAAAATTTTCTTTTTAACTATGACTCTTTCTCACGTACAATTAGTATAAATAATATTTAACAGTAACAGTCCCAGGATCGGTTTCGCATTTTTTTATTTTGTAAGTATCGAAATTAGAAAGCTGCTTCCATTCGAAATTATCAAATTTTCTTCATTCAAGCATATGTTGTTATAAAAATTGATAGAAGTTTGAAGAAATTCGATTTTGTAATTGTTTTAGTAGTCATATTTTATGCTCCGTACGGATAGTGTTAATAAGTGGTTAAAAGTCGGTTAAAATACCGATATATGTTAAACTATGTGTATTGTATTTACATTAAGTATGATAACAAGTTTGTTATCTCAATTTTGTCTTCCGGTGTTTATCTAAATTATCCATAACTGGGTGGTACGACCTAATCTTGGAGGCCAACATTAACAATTGTAATGGCAATGCGCCAATTAGTAATTTGCGATAGTCTATTGTTCATATGAAATATTTTAATATGAAATATTAATATATATCATATGATATGATATATATCATATGAAATATTATGAAGTCATTGTAATCTTGTTTGAGGATTTTCCGAAGAATGCTTAATGCCTTAATCGATCAGAAGATTTAAATACATTATAAAGAGGCATCGATGCATCGTCCACAAAAGTATAATTTCTGTTAGATTATATGTAGAACCTTGAGTTGTGTCGGTAAATAGTTGATATTAGCTGGCATGTATAAGCTGCGCCTGTTAGTGGAAAATAACACGAGTTAGTTTAGAAATTTCGTTGTTTTAGCGATGGTTATAATACGCACAAGTCGGTGGTTGTTTTGAAAGGGATTAGAAGGGACAGCACGCTGTGCATACTTTACAAACTCTGCGCATACTGACCAGTTCGCAGTAACTTAAAGCTTATAACTCCCTAGATCGAACTCTATTTAATTGCATCCGCTATACCCAAACCACTATGAGGATATCTTCTCAACGATCTCCTCGGGCGCATGTTTCCGTGATATCAAATCCTTAAGAAAGACTAATAACCTAATTAATCGACTGCAGCATAATATCTTTATGCAAAATAAAAATTGTCTACGTCGATTGCAAGAAATAAAAACTAAATTGAATGCTGTTTCTTTCCTTAATGATCTCAATAAAGGAGAAATCGTATTGACATCTTCAATCTTTTTAAGTTTTCCAACAATTTTGAATTTCATCTACACATTTTTGCTATAAATGCATAAATATCCGCAGTCTACTAATTAACATAACACAATTACCAATAAAAATAATTTGCTGTGTACATACTTTAATGAAACCGTTATTATTCCTAACAGGTTTTATTTGCTTCACATGATTTTTCAAGTATTAGATTAAAAAATGCATTCGAATTTATCGATTATTCACAAACGATTAGAATGCAATCTACTCTCGAAAATGATTTCAATCAGTTTCTATGTACTTTTCCACAATTAGTGAATAAATCTAAGGGAGCTTAACTTGCTATTATTATAAGCTAATAGAGATTTTTCAGCAAAATCGAACAGTTTTACGAGCCATAAATCTCTTAATTTAAAATATATTCAGTAAATAACAGTCGTAAGAGAGACAAATAGTACAGTCATTGGCACAGTGAGAAGTAAACGTTAAACAGGCTATTTGTTTTATGATTAAACATATATGGACTTATTACATCTGTAGTACAGCCCGAAATTATATTACAAAGCGATGAAGTATACATACTCGTAACGAAAATTTTAATAAAACACTATTTACACTGCACTGTGATCATCCGTCAGTCTTACTGGATGTACCAGCGTTGCTAACAGTCATATGTGGAACTCTGTTACGAAAACTTACAACGTTGCTTTGAAACATGAATAAAAAGCAATATAAAATGATTTTCTATACCAGGGAATTCTTAATCTCTCTATATAAAAATGCAGTCCTGACTCATTCACTCACTCACTGATCAACGCCCAGACTAAACCCTTGGACCTAGAAAGCTGAAATTTTGCACAGAGGTTTCCTTTATGATCTATACAAGGGATAAGAAAGGATATTTCGAAATTCAATCCCCAACGGGGTGAAAAGGAGTTGCAACGGTCGTATGAGGAATACTTTATTTCTGGTCGGATTTGTTTGAAACTTGGTCTTAATGCTCTTTGATATAATTAATCAAACACCTATTTCGGCATTTTTATTAAAATTTTATTAAAAAAAATTTTTATTAAAAAATTGAACCCCTAAAGGGGTGAAAAGGGGTTTTGAAATCTATGATGGTGGCATGACATAAAATTAGAACTCTATAGGGATGAATGGGGGGTTAAAAGGTTTTATGGAGAAACAATATCAATTTCCGAGGGCATTAAGCGGTTTTCTGTGCGAGCGAAGCCGCGGGCAAAAGCTAGTATTTAATATAAGTACTGCAGTGCCAGCAATAGTACAGTTTACCCTACTAAAGAAAAAGTAACTTGTTTGTTCCTCGTTGCTAACCGCTTCACAATGACTCCGAACAGTACCTTGCACCGATAACATAAAGACATTTGGTATTTTTCATTCCCATCGTCGATACACTGGATGCTTGCCTTCAGTAGGTACTATGTCCCTGAAAACGCCAGAGTAATCCTACATGACCAACCTGAAGAAAATCGATCTTGAAGACCGGCGCAAGCGCCCCTAAGCGGAGCATACGCCGCGCCCCTGCAAGGGCAGGAGGATACTGGAAAATCTGACCAAAACAAACCAGTGAGAATGGATACTAAGTAATGTTCAAGGCATCGTTCTTCCTCTCCCTTTAACTCCAAATCACCGATAGGCAAGATGAGCCCAGGTCTCGGACATGACCCCCTCCCTTCGTACAATATCACAGCATTAGGTAAATTCCAGGTGATATTTCTACTCTTTAATATAACCGTAGACCCTGCACGTCTAACTCCCATGAATCCTCTCGTTACAGGTAACACGGCCTTGTGCCTGTGGCAACAACCGCAACACATATTGTTCCAGTTGGCGAACTTTTGTTTCGCGTTGTCGTACGCGGCGCCATCCTCGAGAAAGGGAATACTGTTTATGCACTCCGTCCTAATAATTGGTAAGCGTTTTTCATTCATCCTTTCTCCACTGACAGGATATACACATCCTTCGCAGTTCATAAGAATTGTTAATAAAAATGTGCTACTCGTTTAATTTTGACGAAATCTCACCCCAAGTTAAATCGAACGACGAAACGTGTGGAAGATTTACTTGAACTAACAAATTAGATTAAATCGCATTGGAATAAATGAAGACGGTAGCTGTCGAACAACTGCTCCGATCGAGTTCCGCGGAATCAAAGTAATTTAGCTGATGGGAGACTACGGAGCTACAGTTGATTATTAACCCTTAGCACTAGAGTGGTGAATCTGAGGCAGTAAAAATTGCTGTACAATTATTCAAAATATTGTTTGTATTATTCAATATGTTGGTATCTAATCAATTAATAAACATTTAAGCATTATATGAGGCATTAGAGCAGTTTGTAACATATTAATATGTTGTTACATGTTCGAATAATTTTCGACCAAACTGCATGTATTAACTTAGTTTTTGAAAAAAGAGATCATCAATGCTCACAATACTTGTTCATCGTGCTGTACAATTATTCAAAATATTGTTTGTATTATTCAATATGTTGGTATCTAACCAATTAATAAACATTTAAGTATTATATGAGGTATTAGAGCAGTTTCTTTGTAACATATTAATATGTTGTTACATGTTCGAATAATTTTCGATCAAACTGCGTGTATTAACTTAGTTTTTGAAAAAAGAGATCATAAAAAGAGATCATCAATACTCACAATACTTGTTCATCGTGCTCCCATAACCAATGCGGTAGACATAATCATTATGATTATACACATAATTATCGTACAAATTTCACAATATTCAAATAATTTCGAAATTGAAAAGTTCAAATTGATACAGTGATCATTTCGCGAATTTTGTTATGCTTCAGATAATAATAAAATTTACTCGGATATTTCACGATATAAATTCATTTCTATATGGTATTCTGGTTAAAATATGTCGCAACGTGACAGTCAACGTGATAATATACATGAAGTTTATTTTTTGAAGATCAGACTGTTTTCGTATGAAGGTGTCTCACAAGTTGTCTATACACTAAGTATAGCTGGCATCTAATGCTAACCCCGAGTCACGCAACTGCGATTATCTTTCGTTTCTCTGTATTTGACCCACTGAAGTCTGCAATCGCAATCCCAATCGCAGAACGTGTAATGATACCCGTGAAATTCCTTGAAAAAGAAAATTGTAATTCTGGTTATTCATGGTATGACGTTAATAGAATGATGGATCTTTTCAAGGGTTCATGTTGCTCTCTGGTTGGGCATGGCACGTGATATGTGCGCCGGATATATTCTCCTGGAACTTCAGCTTCTTGGTGTTGAATATGGGACAGCTGGTTTATATTGTTTATCAAATGAGGCCGGTTCGGTTCGATCCAGAATTGGAGGAAGTATATCATACACTTTTCTATCCGTTTAAAGTAAGTTCGAAACTCTCCTATGCAATTCATCATGTAAAAAATGCACCACGATTGATATCATTTAATTCATATTACGTGATAAGTACACTGAGAAAAAAAAACTAGTTACTTCAATAACACGCGTGTTATTGTAATTTTTTTACTTCGATGAATATCAATGTATTCTTTTCAATAGTATGAAATTTAGAAGCAAATCGTGATGTATTTGAATTGTCTATCATGAAATGATTGAAAATATTATTTGATTCAATACCGTATATTATTATTCGTAATATTTCTTTTTTTCCTTCAATCAGATATGTTGTTAAAAAAATTTGAGAAATGTATTGATTTATACTGGAATTGGTTTGAGGCCATATCTTATTTTTTTGAAAACATTGATGGTCAAGCTATTGGCTTATATGATTGGCGGAAATGAGTTTTGCTATTGAAATTCAATAGTATTAAATATTAAAATAAGTTCATATGATATTGGCACTATTCAATAGTACATCTTATTGAATCAACATATATTTTTTTTGTTTCGACAGGATTTTTTTTCTCAGTGTAGACTACGGATGTTTATGCGAAATAAAAATATTCTGCATTGATTGTGAGAAGCAGGAATAAAATAAAAATTGATTACATCCTTTCATGACTTTGTTACGTTGAAAACAACATTACAATATTCTTGAGTTTTGCTAATCTATTACTGTTTTATATTTCATCCAACTAATTTCTTCATAAATGCATAATGATCCGCAATCTACTGATAAGATTCCCTTGTATCTACAGTAGACGATCGGAATGTTACTAACAATTACATTGATTGATGATTTTATGTTGAATTTTTTAAAAATGAAAACCTTGCTACTCTTATTATATTTTTATTGAGCTTGGGAATTGCGAATATACAATGTTTCGCAACACTGCGTGTAATATTGTTCTTCACGTGGATAAGAAATAATTTGATCACCCACTGTGAATGTATTAAATAAGTTCTATTAAATAGAACTTATCTAACGTGTCTGTATTATACATTACTTATTGCTTCCGCTTTCGTAACTGTAGGTCGAAATACCAGGTCATGCCATAAGTCGTGTCGTTTCTTATCGTACATACGAACGTAAAAATTCTTCATACATATGAACGTTTGCATTTTGTTTACGCACTGTTCTTATAGAATCTTCAGAATGTAAGTGTGTATTCAAAGCATTTGAAGAATAGGTTAATTTAATTTAATTTACAAAGTTTATTCAGTTAAAAATAATTGTGACGTATATAGAAAATGATTTGCAAATATCGAGAGTTGTTAATCTTCCCGATAAATCAAGATTAGGTCAATCATCGACCTTCGATATCGAAGGATTAAAAACTTTAAACAAGTTAGAAATGTTTTTGATTCGAAATTCCAAAAAATTCTTTGAAATACAATAGAATAAAAGATTAATAATCATGACAATGACGTTGGAAATGATAGTCAATATATCAATGATTAAAAGTGTTTGTAACTATAAATGACATCAAATACAGGGTGTCGTATAGTTTTCGACATATTAGTTGTTAAAACTAGAGAACATTTTTTTGAAAAGTAACAGTTATCAACAAATAAAATTACAGAAGAAAATTTTGAATTTGATGAGGAATGTACGTGTTTTTGATCGTCCCATACTTTTGGGGTAACCAGTATAAGTATGAGAAACATTTTCATCGTCGATTTTCTTATACATATAGCTTCATGATAATTTCTTTTTTTCAGGGTCGGTACACGCGACTCAACATGATTATTTTAAAAGATAGACTAGAAATAAATATATCTAAATACGTATCTCGCGCGACTGTTTTCACATGTAATGTCGACATTGTTGTTTTCTCTTTATTTGAATAATAGGTCTCCCGACTACAATTCAAAAGACTAGTATCTCCGGAATTTGCATCTATAATGTCATTGCATGCTGGCGAGGCGTACGCTATGCAAAACTTAACTCGGACTGACAGACTGGGATTGTTATTGAGTGGCAAAGTGAACGTTCTCAGTGATTCGAATTTCTTGCATCCTATACTGCCGTGCGAATTTCTAGATTCTCCAGAGTTTGAGAGCTCCAGAGCGTCCGTTGACGACAAATTTAAAGTAAGAACGTCTTAATTTATTATTCCACGGTTCTCTAAACGTAGCGTTTACCTAGTTCGACGCACTATGACGTAAATATATAATTGCTCATAATGATTAAAACGACGGCAATGTTACACTTCTCCCCACTTCTGAATGTGACAAACATACATATCACACTCTGCATTAGAAAGCGGTCACTTTTTTGACAGATTAGCAAATTTAAAAAATTTATATAATTGTTAATTCCCACAAGTAAATTTCCAGAGACAATTATATTCTTTAACCATTTGAGTGTATGGCAAGCATAAAAATCATAATTTTGTTACATTGCAGGCTATGAGAAATAAATGTTTAAAAAATTATATCAACACAAATATCAATGTCAATATATATATAACGTCAAATAGAAAAATATTTTCTTTAACAACAATTTGAGTGTAGTAGTATTAATGATGATGACACTGATTCAACAAATATCATAAATTATTTAAAGTAGTAATTAGAACTTGAGTATATTGTGTGTGTGTGATAAGTGTTATTTCAATGAAAATTATTTCATAAGATTGCCATTTGACAAGGTTTTGTTTTTAAGAGCAACCTTCTCCATTCCGAACATTCATGGTCGCCTGAATAATGAATTATGAGCGGTACTGTACGGCCACCATACAAATTTAAAACAGAACGTGTTTATAGTAATTATTATTTACATATTTTTCAGGTATCCATTGTTGCTGCCAGCTCGTGCAGATACTTATATTGGCAAAGGTCTGCGTTGGAATACTTGCTAGTTAAAGAAACGTACCTCGCAACCGTTTTAACGACACTGGTTGCTAGGGACATAGCTACTAAACTATATGCCATGAATAACAAGGTAACTGCTGTACAATTTTACTCTTCTGATAAACTTTCTTTGTTCGCGTTATCGAGTACACTGCATTAATTTGTAACAAATGAAGAAACCGTACATAACCGAACATTTCTCACAACTCTATTGGATTTTTCACTCCTCCATTTTTACCTCAACATATAATTAGATTGTTACAGACAAGGGATCGCATCTAGATATCAGACTTCCCACTATTAGCGCGGGGTTAAGTATAAGTGGCGAATACAGGAGTCCAAGAGCATCCAGGCAAGCCTTGATCCGTAGGAAAGAGGCCTCATTGTCTTCCGAGAATGGTAGTATTCGCACATTATAATAATACAATTGCAGTTTTACCAATACACGTACTTACACTGCCGGTCATAAATATTAAGATCTATCGCTTTTGCAAAAGAAAGACTAGATCAATGTTATGCACACTTAATATTCTTTAAATATTGTACTTGTGAGAACTTCGTGTCTGACAGATATCCAATTAACTATTTTTTAATTCTTACATTTATTTACCGAGTAAATAAACTGACCTATCGGTGTGACAATATTAAGTCGATGATAAAAGATTTGTTTTTTCAATTAATTTTTTATAATACTTCGTATTGTATACAGGGTGAGTCACCAAACGTTGCCACCTCAAATATCTTTGTTGTTTTTAAATATACGTCAAATGTCTGAAGGACAAAGTTGAATGGTAAAATGGGGCTCATACGATACCGAAGAAATTTTTGTTTTTATGTGATTTTTTTTAGAGATTTGAAGGTCAGCTTAATTTTTTATTAAAGCCGTCACTGGGAGCGAGACGCGCGGCCGGAAAAAGGGGGCGCAGCCCTCGAAAAATCGCAGAAACGAGCAAAACTTGCCAGCCTCTGGTATTAGCATTGTTTCACCAATCTAATTCCGTATCACACTTTATATTAAAATAACATTTGATTTCATTATACAAGGTCTATAAGATTGTGTTACTGATCCTACAAATTATTCACACATGTATCTATCGTGAGTGTATTAATGTTTACGGCTGATTGTGTATGTCCAATAAGCTACTTCTATTAGTTAAGATCAATTTTAAAGAAAATGATATACAGACACCTAACTTGTTTCAGGATCCACGACTATGAAAGACCGACCAGCAAACAATCTTTCGAAGAAAGGAGCACCGAACATGGAGCCCCTACCCGAAATGCCTTCCTGTGACGATTTGGCTTCCAGTGGCGTAGAAAGCTGGCTCGACTCATCGAGCAAGTACCACAGTTGTGAAATTGTGGACGGGGACTAGCAGGAGGCCCCCTTAACGCCGGACACTTTCTATGAAGGGGACAGTGACTAGTGTCGACGTTAAGAATGTGTTTTTGCATACCGAAGAAAACTGTATTTTTTACACGAGAACAGTTAAATCAAATTATTAAAACGGCGATCGAAGATCGTAATGTGTTCCATAAGTAATGTGTCGAGAGACATTGACATTACCTCAGTTGCAAATAGCGGAGACACAGCGGTTTTCCCTGGCGCAAGGAACATCTCCTGTTGTTTATAATAATATTGATGATTGCGTCGATCGTAGGATTTTGGAAGTGTTTAAATCGACACCTCAGAAACATGGACACTAGCTATAGTGTTCACACATGGACGAGTTGGGAGAGGTTGCTGTTGTGTTGCACGCTTTATTACACGAATAAACAGGGTGCTTCAAAATAAGTAGATTGTAGCAAAATATGTATATAGAAACATTAGAGTATCCTCGCTTGAAATTTTTTCAATTGCTTGTCGTTATTATTTCCATACGTAATCTTTCGTAGACTATTCTTTTCCTTGACCTATTTTATTTTCCTTGATATATTTTCCTAAATCGAGCACGACTCTTCTGTATTAATCTATCTAAAAAAATAAGTAGTTAAATAATTTTTTAGATAATATTTTACACCTGGAGATTTTTTTTTTCCTTCTTTCTTTGTATCTAGCAATGAAAACAACAAAACACAAGAAAAAGTTGACTAATTATTGATTGTTTACTTTTTATTAGCGATATTTCTATAAACTGCTCTGAATTTATAAACTATGAAGAATTTTGGGTCACGTTAATTGTTATGTTACCAAACGCGTTGTTATTAGAAGTGTAAATATGAATGACTATTTTTAAAATTGACGTTCAAACTATCATGTGTTCACGAATTATATACCATGCGGTTTTTTAATGCTTCTGCATTTTGAAGTACCCGGCAAAACACGAATAGCTTTCTATGAAATTGACGATAATTATACTATATCCGTTTAAAGTTAAGGCTGTTCTCAGAGAAACGATTTTTAACTATACTTGATATTTTTAAACAATTGAACAGCAGGGTAGGCTTCTAGCGTAGAAATGTCATTGAATAAAATGATCTATGTGGATATTCAAGTGCGAGAATGTGCAAAGAATGGATGATACTGTAGTATAGCAAAAACGACGGTTTTTCTCAGGTCGACTTCATTTTTTTATATAAAGCTTTCTATTTTTTACTGTACATGGTAAAGATCGCTTTTACATTTAAATAAATGAATAATTGTTACGGAGACAAAATATAAAATAAATATAGTTGCGCGTACATTATTACGGTATTTCTTTGACAATTGTTCATAATGCATGTCAGGTTGCAAAATTGATATTCTAACTGCGTTTACCAATTTTAATAAGTTTAATATAAGTTACTGATTACTACACATATTTTATTTAACGCTGAATGAACAGATTACGATTGGGAATTTTTATCATAAAAGATATCCATGATATAATTTATAATTAAACTGAAATGTTTTACGCCATTTAAACAATATACTATATAGACTAGAAGTACGTGTTTTATCTTCAAGCTTAGTATACACTAGCATACAATAATTGTAGCACACAATTATTGTGCTGGCACAAAATCGCTTTGCCTTGGTGAAATTCAAAATAAGTTTATTTAGCAAGGCACTGTAGTAGTTTGTCGTTTGCTAAAATATCAGTTTGACCTCGCTCTTTTCAATAACAATTTCCAAATGCAAGATATATTACTTACTTATTCTTAGAGGTAAATGAAAGTGGAACTGTTAATCTAACGCTATTATTTTTAGAAATACTATTACATTTTATAACAATTTATGAATTGTAGAATGATCTTCCACATTTTTCATTACTATTGTATTTTTGGAGAAGCGTGTTTAGCATGTTTGAATTGTTACTGTCTTTATTTGCACAGACTAGAGTTTTGTGATATTTGTGATTTTATGTATTTTACAAGTTTTCAGAGAATAGCTGAGTTTGTTGCAATAACTTTGTTATGTTTACACAGTAGTGGCATCAATGGCAATATGAAAATTCGATCAAATAGATTCGGGACGGTTCATAGCGTTTAAATGCGTGTTTTGTACAAATTTTAAAAACTGATTACTTGTTAATAAAAAATACAATTGAAAAAACCAAATTTTCTATTACACCTATAACATCAACAAAATTCTAATTTTCTAATGTTGCCGAGTAGTAATGAAGTTACTTTCATATTCTGTGCTTTCAAATTTATTATGTTGACTATAATAATTCTTCTTATAAAATAAATGTCATGCACTTTAACTGTACTTTACACTTGGGTAGACAATTTGCAAGTACATTTGAATAAAAACATTTGAATAAAACATTTGAAAAAACATTTGAATAAAAAAATTTGAATAAAACATTTGAATAAAAATATAACAGACGGTGCTGCGGTTGTTTAATGTATTACGTAAATAGACTTTTTTCTGGGAATTGCGTAACTGAAGTTTTTATAAAAACAAACAATTTTGACATACACATTATCGTTCTGATTGTAAAAGTTTTCAAAATATTTGATCAAACATATCAATCTCAAATTTGAGGATTTTTAACACATTTTACGCAAACATGCGATAATAAGATAGCGATAGTTAATTACCATTTTTCCTCTTCGCATTATAAAGTCGATTGGTGTCTACTAAAACTGAAGTTCCAAGATACGATAATAGGTTAGCCAATCATTATTTCCATTAGTTCTGAAAAATGACATTAATTAAGCCGAAACAATCATTAAAGTTCATTAGTACTCTTTCATTAGCGGTATGCATGCATTTTCCACACCTCGAAAATACTCTGGAAAATTTTCCGCAAATACAGTTACTCGAATTAATATTCGGACACTCTAAAAAAGACTTTTTTAATATTGTACTATACGATTTGAATCTTCTTGGGATGCTAGAGCAATTAGTTCTCTACAGGATGGGAAAAATTTTTTCTCCAAGATTACAATTGATCGGAATTATAGAAAAAATACTAAAAGCTGCATTTTACAACTTTTTTATGTGGCCCTATATTGAAAATTTAAAGGATACGTTTTGTAGACCTGTGTGAATTAATCATAGATATTCCGAAAATTTCGTCAAAAGTGGTCGACGTTGCAATTAGCTAAAAACGTTTAAAGATGGTAAAAATTGTAGATTTTTATGATTTTCGGCCTATATCGAAGAATTCTTACATCTTTCAATGCCTGTAGTTTTTTCCCGCATCAACCGGTTTCGATGAAACTTTCACGCTGCATATAATTGACACAGATCTACAAAACGTATGTTTTGAATTATCAATATAGGCCCACATAAAAAAGTTGTAAAATATAACTTTTAGTATTTTTTCTACAATACCGATCAATTGCTATCTCCGACAAAAATTTTTCACATCCTGTAGTAAACTAATTGCTCTAGCTTCCCACGACAGTTCAAATCGTATAGTATACAATATTAAAAAAGTTATCGTCTTTTTTAGAGCGTCCGAATATTAATTCGAGTAACTGTAAGTATAAATTACAACATTAACCCACCAGTTGTGAAGAAATAAATCTGAATTTACTTGAACTAGATATAAAGATTTTGAAATCAATAGGAACTAAGATTACTTACGATTTTCATTTCTTCAAATCGTCATGTTAAGGTATACATACATCAATTACATCATCCACGAACACGTCAAGGTTTGAAGTGAGTCATGTGTGACCTGACTGTGATTTCCATTCACGTCAATTCCCTAATTACTGTTAGGAAGTATCTGTAATTGCACTCTGGGAATTTTAGGCTGTCTCGACAGTTTTGCAAATATTATTTTTCAATGCAACGCTGACTAAGTTAACGATATGAAAAATGACTACAGCTTCACAACAGAAGTTTTCTGCATTTATTTGAAGATACCAATCTAGTTATCACCAAAACGAACACAAAAATTTGATATGCATATGGATTAACGTATTAAATGATAACAATGATAGTGTTATTGAACGATTTTTGTCACATCAAATTTTTATGAACCGCAGAATAGTAATTTGGAAGCTACAATTGATTTAAGTAATTACGTCATGGTGGTAATGGAGTAATAATGATTATTAACGGAAGCACAGTTCCAGTAACACATACTAACCGCAAAACCATACATATGAATAATTTATAGCCAGAGCATTTGAATACTATAGAACTTCCCTATGACCTCATCCGAAACAACTGCGACCCTCTCTAATATATCTTAGTGTCAGTGCAATTTAACAGGTGCAATGCCGGCTTGCTAAGCTTAGAATTCTAGCGAATGATAAAGCCCGCATCTCACGCGATTAAGAAATATCTCTCTGTTTCAAGTCTTCCGATGTCTTAATTTTTTAAATATCTGGCACAGGTATCTTTTCGCACATTTTCTGTTCAAACGGTGAAGAATTTAAACATTTTTTTCAAAATGTATTCATTAAAATAATATGATTTCTGTCCTTTCTGCTTATTGAATTTCACACAAATTGCAGCACATCATTTCATTTCTAATCACTAGACTGCAGATTTTATGCACTTATGGCAAATATGAATGATGTATTATGTGCAAATACGGACACTGTGAAGGCTTGTTATGTTATTTTATATTTACTAAAATGATTAAAAGACGCGAAATATATTTTCATTTAACGTCTCTATCATATAATTGATTTAGGCAATTTTGTTTTGCATAAAGATCTGCATCTAATCACTAGGCTGCGGATGTTTATGTAATTTTCAATTTTTGTAGATAAATTTTAAGACAGTGGAATCGAATAGAATCTTATTGTCAGTGGCAGTGGCCTTTGTAGATACAAAATTAATAAAAATCGTACCAAATTCTATTGAATTTCATATTTTAATATTTTTTCACAATTTTCATACACCACAGATTCGGTGTCTAATATAATCGTAGTCATTAATTCTCTTTTTCCCCTTAGGCAACATACAATATTATATTAGATGATTGCATAAGTTCGTGCCCGATTTGAAAATAAAATTCAATGGTTAAATTTTAAAGATTGATTAAAGATTTGGTTAAAGATTGGTTAAATTACAATTAGAAAAGAATGGTGACTATATGTATAATTGATTAGTAAAGTTGTACTATTTGAAATTTAACCATTGAATTTTATTTTCAAATTGGGCACGAACTTATTCAATCATCTAATATTAGTCATTGTTGATTTCGTTGTTCTGCTGGAGAACGAATTAATTTTTCGATGAAGAGATTTCAAAATCAATGAGCAATTGTTAACACAATTGTTTAGATAATGGCACGTGTCGGAATTGAAGTAGCATTGTTAACAGTTAGGTGTGAATAATTAGTTCGATATACGACTACGTTAAATCATGTCTAGACAAAATACATGGAGCAGGTTCTTTTAGACAAACCTAAATGGTGAGACAAGCACCGCCATAAATTCGGACGTGAAATGATCGGAAGAAGAATACTGTCGCTATTTGTCCCGCGAGCAAGTATAAGCTCGTCGGTGTCAAGCGTCGGACGTTTTCTATAGTTCTCTCGCACGGTAAGTCTTCGAATACCATCTTATTTCAACAATTATCATAATCTGGTTCATTGTACCTTTTGTCGCACAATTTTAAGTAATCATAAACAATGAAATATATAAATAAAAAAAATATGGTCGGATTAAAAAATTTGTTTATGCATATTTTGATGTAAGAGAGGAAGATTAAATAAATTTACGAATGACAATGTGTTATTTTCAATCTGTTACACAATGGATACAGAAAAATGATATTTTTCATGTAAATTCGCCGTCTAGTTATTTCACCTGAAATTTTGTCTTGGAAAACTTTGTTAACCAATAATATAAATCATCTATTTTGCTTTAATCAATAGTTTCTAAACTATCAATTGCACATACATTGAAATTAAATTTTAATTAATTTATCAAATAATTGATGATTTACTTATAATATAATTTTGGAAATTATATCTTGCTAAAAAGTATAATGAAACTCCAGTTTGTAAACGTTGCAAAATAATCTGAAAAGAATGGCACATTAACAAAGAAAAAAAAATTAATACGGCAAACGAGAAAATCTACTAAATAAATTTTTATTGTGTGTATTTCTTTAATGTTTCTTTTTTAAATGACCGAAGATTGCTACTTGAACATCGTAAAAAACATTGATAAAGATAATACTGCACGACCAGATTGCACCTTTTTTTTTAATGTGCATGACAAATTGCGTTAGCCGACAACACGTGATACTCACAGGGCAATGTATATTAATTCAAGTGAATAGCTGATTAATGTAAATTGGCTGCATGAACGTGGCGGTGCATTAATTTTGCATTATGTGTCGAATTATTGAATACGTTGACTGCAACGTCAGTCAGCACACGAGTGACATGATTCATTCTTCAGATTCATAGCTTAATATTTCTAGTGACACGAGTGTATGAAATGAGCTCTTCGTTACGGTTTCTGATGCGCACGGAAGTTCAAGGTGATACGCTATAAAAATGTCACTGTTTCAGTTTATACTTCATTAAATAAATTTGTTTTAATCAATTTCATTTTTCAAAGTGTGCTGGCAACGTGTCAAAACAACAAAACAAGTGCGTATTATTAATTAATACTCTCTGACTACACTGAATTTGCGAGTAGGAATGCCAATTCACGAATTACTAATTTTTTAAAATTGTACTAATCTTAAGTACAACGATAAAGATTTTATCATTTTCACAGAAACATTTACTAGAGTAACATAAACATTTACGTATTATGAATATTCACAGCATTCGTATAATTTAAATAATAATTTAATTATCACGAACAAAGGTATGGAAAAGGTCAAGAACGAACAAAGATATGAAAAATTCTTATCTTATCTTATCTGTCTATTATAACCGACCTGGAATTATCAGAAGAAATCATTTCCTTCGATTCTAACCGCGTGCTCATGCCAGTTTTGATCTATAACTCCAATGACTATAACTACGTGAATTCAACAAAAGTGTAAAATAATTCATTGGATTATGTTATATATATATATAATACAATTCTACCTCTTCAATTTCTTAATTTTTCGTCGGTGATGAATAGACTGCGGTTCTTAGGAATTTATGACAAAAATGTGTAGATCAAATTTGAAGTAGTAGGAAGGTTAAAAAATTTTAAGAATTATTTTCAGGATTTTTAAATTATTAACCCTTTAACCGAAACTGGCAAGTTGATTTGTCTTAACATTTCGAACATTTATCGCAGTAATAAGTATGTTTATTTACGAGATCAAGTTCATGATCGAATGTTTGTTTGTAGTTAGCAATTAACTTTTCGAATCCACGGTCATTTCAAGATCGTGCTATTAAACATGGATGTTACGCAATAATGTTTCCTATGACGTATACAACAAAAAATTTCGAGTGAATTTAAAAAAAAAAAATCATTAAAAAATCACACTTTATGAAAAACAATTGTTCCATCCGATTTATCTTTTGAAACCACTTGTATTTTCTGAAATAGAGGAGATGTTTAGATGCCATGTTTTAAGCGAAACGCCCTGTATATCTGTCATTTCATTGGGAGGTGTCAAATTGATTGTTTCCAAAATGATAGTTTCGGTCGTGATTAAAGAGGTTAGATCGTTAGCAGTAATTTGCAAGCAAAAGAATTGTTCTCATGATTTGTTGTGAAAAAGATTGTTAGTTGAAACAAGTGATCGAGAAGTGCGATGGATGTGTGGAAATGATAATTTATCCGTTCTCATAGTATTGTGTATACCTTTCGTGTTTATCGGAATGTTATCTCTTAACGCTTTCGTCGCAACTGACGCATAGAGACGTTGCGTTTCGTCAATAGTGTCACGAATGCAGCTGATGCAACAGTTGCATTCTAATTTTCGTTAAATACACACATTTCGCGTTGCTACTCACTGGTGTTTGACAACCAGCATGCCTAAACAACGATTAATAACGCGATTGCGTGTTCAAATGCAAGGTTAAAAAGCTTGCATATTCTCTTTGGAGGAAACAATAAAGCAGCAACGAACCCGTTGAATAAAACATTTTGCTAATTTAATTAAAAATAAACCAGCACATGACGAAATACAAATTCCACGATATTGTATAATTACGAATCTGGAAATCGTTTTCCTCATTTTTAAACATTTTTTAGGTTCAAGTGTACAATCGTACAAATGCTCATAAACAATTAAACATGTCCAAACAATGTGTAAGACAGACGACAAATTCAATACATAATTTTTCCGAGAAGATTTTTCGACTTAATTTAACAATTAAACAATTTGGTCTTAGCCAAATTCAAATTTGTTTTTTATTTAGAAGATGAACTAGTTGCAACGCGAACGTTTCATGCATACTATTGTTTCATACAAATAATATACAAATAAAGGATGAAATCAATTTATATTTTACTCTTTTTATTTTGCATGAAGATCCGCAGTCTAGTTATCAAATATAAGATAATTTTCAGCCAGAGCCATGAACACTGCTTGGACTTTATCAATCATCGGTTGCTTGGTTTACTTTCAACTATGCTATGCCGAACTTAAACTGCTGCAAGCAGTCTTTAGGCATGCGAACAGGATGCCTACAAACGGGGCGAGAACATACCCTAACGATCCGTATGTTCACAAGACGTATGAGCCGGAAGGATTTGGTGGTTTAACAAATGTATGTTGTCCTAATTAAAGAGCCATTTTTCTAAAAAATGCTGGTAACTCAATCGTCTCCAAAAAATTTCTAAATCTTTTCTCGTATATGAAATTGCTATAGATTTGAAGATTGAAGCCTCTACTATAAACGAAACTATCAAAATTGATGCACGATCTTTTCACTGTTTCATGGTGTAAAAACGAACGGATGTAATTCGGTCGTGATGTAACTTATAGTGTCATTCGAAGCTCGATAGAATAATGAAGAAAAATTGTACATCAATTTTTAAGGTGTCGTTGTAAAGTGAAAGACCATTGTAATTTCAGTTACGACAAAATTTTATCAGAGTTTCCGCGAACGTTTGAATGTACTGCATTTTCGAGAAAAAAAACACAAAAAAATGAACGATAGATTTTGAAATTCCAGGCTTCTAGCTTTAAAATGAGTCCAAATTTATTGTCGTACGATTGTTTTTTTTACTAAACTACCACAGTTTAAACATAGGAAATTTTTCGAGAATCGCAAATTTAATGTTCGATTTCTTTGCGGATCCACTGAATGTCTAAAGAAATAATTATAATATATTGAATAATTGCCCATAAATGCATCGTTGCAATCTCAATAATCGCAGTGGTGACCGGGGCTAAAAGTTCCCGAGGTAAATCGTTCCGTTCATTAATCTTAAAACAGGAAAAGAACACACGATTCCTTTTCAGTGTTTTTGTTATAGAAGCGAGTAAAGATACTCTGTCGTCCATTTTTTTGGATTCCGCGGTAGTGTAGCGTGTATTTTTAACGGAGGCATAGTTACTTACCATTTAAGTAAATATTCACATAGCATTTAAGAATACATTGTAACAGTTTTTATTAGACATTTTATAGCTATGAGTAAAATATAATTGTAGATTTTCACATTCAAAAAAATTCGTTATATAAATATCTAGCGTTAAGAAAAGTAAAAGTTTCGAGAAATTCTTAATTTATCTAGGCTGGCAAAATGTCGTCGTTCGAACTCGGCCAATATTTTCGCGAGAGGTACGACGAACTCCTCGGACCAATTTACACGAGGGAAACAATTTGGTTCCGCGCTGACGAAATAGAGAGAATTGTGATGACTGGTGAACTGGTAGCAGCCGGCATGTACCCGCCGTCTAAGGAACAAATGTGTAGTTAAATTACATTCGTTAATGATGTATTATCCGACGATGCCGCGCGTAAGCTTGATCAATGAAAACAAAGCGATTACGTGTTACCAGGTGGAATCCTCTGTTAAATTGGCAGCCTATACCGGTATGGGCGCCGCCAATGGTGACCGATTATCTCTACAACGGTCTGAATTGTGCAAATTTCTGGAAATGGCGAGCTGACGTGGAAAAAACTGACTGCGACGTTGTCAAATTCGAAGCAGAGAACACGGAGATTTACGAAAGCTTGTCTAAATACACGGGCGGCAATATCACCCAGTCCAGAGTATTCAGTTTGCGTCAACTGTTGTACGCACAGGTGAGCAATATTATTAATACGCCCTCAGAATGCATGAATTATCCATGCCAGAGAAAAACAATGCTACCACGATATTCTCAATAAACGTAAACAATAAACACGTTACAGTTCGCGAGCAATTTAAACTTTAAATGTGTGTGCTGTTTTGCACAGTGAATAATTTGGCTAAAAATCTTCCGAACAACTTCAATTTTTCCGTATATAAAGGTTGCAGTTTCTTCATACTTTACGACTCATAAATCATTCTTGTAGTAAACAAGCGACTCTTTAAATAAGAAACAAGTGTTTCTTTAAATCGACCATGTATGAATTAAAATAACATTAATGAAAGTTAATGATCATGATCACTAGACTGCGGACGTATATGCAAAATGAAAATGTTCTGCATTGATTGTGGGAAGCAGAAGTAAAACAAAAATTGATTTTACCCCTACATTAAGAACAGTATTACAATGTTTGTTAAATTTTTCTAATCTTTTACTGTTTTATATTTCACCCAACACAAATTGTTTTATAAATGCATACAGATCCGCAGTCTAATGATCACTATGAATATTAATAGCAATGGTATGGTGTAAGGAAGATAAAATCTTCTGTCACCTTGAGTGTTGTCTTATTGTTTGGGTTTCATGTCGTATTATTACGTGGTATAAAGATAGTGTGCGAGCGTTTTATACCTATTTTCAGAGAGATATTGGCTTGGAATTGCCCGAGTGGACAAAAGAGTTCTTTCCTGGAAAACTGGATGACCTTGCTGTATATGATATTCTTATTCGAAATCGCACTCCGAAAATGAAACAATTATTAGGAGGTACAATACTCAGTTTCTAATAATAGTACTTGTCTAAATTGTCCGTATATAAAATAGGAATTGTTTTCTCCCTAGGAGTATAATATTCATAATTTTCAGTAATAGTACTTGTGTAATTGTATGATCGTAAGAAGAATTACTCCTTAATTTATATATAACGGGTCTTCCATTAAGAAGTATTATACTAATTTATCAAAAATCCAATGTTATTTTATACAATTTACAACTTTTTTAAATATATTTTTGCAACTTTTTACAATTGTACTAACTACATGTCGAAGAGTGAGAACACTAATCATTACAACTAGAAAATACTGCGAAGTTTAAAATGGCACCTTTACATGAATTAGAAATTGTTTAATTTTAATGTTTTATGAAAAATTGCTTCTTAAATTACATGTATATGAAATTGCAATTACTTTGTCGACAGGAGTATGGATTCAGGAATGGTTAAATCATGTCAATGATTATGTGAATCATAACGATAATCGGAAGGGATTCATGTATGCTAGCCACGAATTAAATCTTGCCGCCATCCTAGTCGCTTTGGATAATTTCGACTATAAAGTTCCCTCGTATAGTGCCACTATAATGTTCGAGTTGCACGAGGAGAATAATCAACATTTTATACAGGTAATTGTGTAGTTAAAAAATTTGAAAATTCATAATAATTTTAATATCTCACTCTTGCGAAGATTCTCTTATATTTGTTAATGAGAATTTTCAAGAATTTAATTTTTCTCTCTATGACTAACAGATACTATACCGAAATGAAGGTAAGACTAAAACTCTAAAAATTCCTGGATGTGGCACCGACTTGTGTCCACTGGAAACATTCGAGAAGTTTGTGGCACCTGTTTTACCAAAGAACGTGGAAGAGTTATGCGGAAATTCGGATGAGAGCCAATCATCTGTTAAGACACAATCTAATTATTAAAACAAAACCTATTTGTTTAATTTTCCGAATAATGCAGTGGTCTATTTAAATTCTGTTGCGTGTTTGGAACACAAACTGTACGAGTACTAAATATGCACACTAAATATGTATGTACCAATTTATCGATGTGTTTTATCGAAGACTAAATTTTAAACCACCCTGTATATGTATACACCTTCTTCCTTATACATGCATGATTTAAAGCAATATGTTTGGACGAAATATTCGTGAATCAGATAAACATTTGAATGATAAATATACTTGAATAAAGCATTCGAACAGAAACGAAGCGTATAAAAATATCAGCAATTCCCACAGCTGTGGGTTCATAGAATCAAATGATAAGGAGTGATAGTAAAAGTAACATATTCCTCCCCCTCATTTCACGATTGTCTGGTAGTCGAAACTTCGCGTGACAATGTCCAATGAATGTTAGACCGCTCGACAAATAGCATCGAAGTATCGAAACATTATAATTGTAGTAAACGATACCGACAAAAAGACATTGTCACATTTGAAATGATAGTAATATACAAATCGTGTACCGATAAGGAATAGCTAGATAGAAACAGGAAATTGTTTCATGCTAAATCGTTACACTACTTGAACAATATCAATAGACCAACACTTTTTGTTATCTGGACGATAACAATTTAAAATTTAAATAAGAAAATATTTCCATAGCATAATAACGCGACACTGCGAAGTGAAAGTAGACACGGAATGACAATGACATTGCTAATTGAATGACGCGTCGTTTACAGATGCAATAATATTTATAATTATTTATTTGAATTCGGAATTACTTTTATTTAATTTATTTCGCACGCAGATTCCGTATTATTTATTCTAAGATTTCTCGATTGAACTTACTTAATATTTTGTTCTGTCTAATCTCTCATTTAATCAATATTTTCCAAAATTTTACGTTCTTCATGAAAGAACACAATTAATTTTCATTTCAGCGGCACCCTTATCTGGCAGAAGTACTGAAAATCCCTCAACTTTGAACAATCATAACTTTTGAACCATTGATCTTCTAGATCTGAATCTATTGGATTAATCCATAGCCGTGCACTAATAACAATCCACAGTCACAATTCATACCCGCGAGCTTCGAATTGATAATTCTTTAGAGATGTTTTGAAGAGTTTAGAGAGGGCTCAGAAGACAAAAAAAGGACACGAGAGGGACCGCTGTAAGATTTGTGGCCACCAAATGTTTCAGTTTTTTTCTGCACATTGGTACGCAGAGTCGATGGGTAACTGTTAAAAAAAAGTCTGTCCTTTTAGAAAGTTTATTAAAGGAGATATGGGACAATAGAGACTCGTAAATTCCACGCGTACCTGACATTTCTACCTCTTGCTGAGTAAAAGGACAGACTTTTTTCCTAACTCCTTAACAAAACTAAGGTGGGCATTCTTGCAAATGAAAATGTCATTTCAAATGACCTCGGGAACCGCCCCTTTCATCCTGTATAAATTGGGATAAGATTAGTAATAAAATCGAGCACGGAATGATTTGTTACGTAAAAATAAATTTAAAATACTGCTCAATAATATGACATTTAAAGTTTCGATTCCTGGAAAACGGACGTTGAAAATTCGTCGAATACACGCGCCATTGAACGCACATTGGCTAGTTACGTCTGTCGATGAACCACTTCTAGTATACACTACACGCATTCGACAAATTTAAAACGAATATTGGAATGAAAAACTGTTGATCTACATTATGTATTCATTTTTTCATAAGTGATCTTTCTTGGTATATACAGGGTGATTCAAACATTAGTCCGACTATTTTTCGAGCACTTATTTGACATTTATGTTAACACATCATCTACAATCTACAGAAAACCTGTTGGAACGTTCACTGTCACGTCAGTCATATGCGACTAATACAATTTTTTTAGTAGATTCAAACGGTGCACAGCGGTGTATTTGACCCGAAAAGCCACAGAGAGAACTAAAATCATTAAAAATTGATGAAACAAACGTCATTTTGATGTTGAAGTTTCTACTTTTTGAATGTTTATGCCGACTTTGTCTACATGGATATGAAGGGGATAAATGTCACCCTTAAAGTGGGTGTATCAAAAACTGGAAAAGTTTCTTCATATTTTTAAATGCTAGGATAACCGAACAAAGACTTCCCCTTGAAATAAGTTAAATTTTAATTTGAAAATGAAGAACTTAGTCAATTAACTAGTAAAGATAATAAATTCTAGGATCAACATGGTCAGGAATGATCTCGATGTTTAATCCTCCTTTATAAACAAACTACACGTGTCCGGTTCGATTAAAAAAACATTCGTGCCAGGTATATCACGTACGTAGAAGGGTGTTGCGCTGTATCGAAGGGTGGGAAGTAGGGTAAACATGTCCAACTGAACACGATCAAAGAACCACGAAAAGAAACATACTGCGGAAGGATTAACTCAGTCCCGCGTTTTCTTAACTTCACATCGGAAGACGCGACTTCAGATTTTCGTATGCCGGAACTATATTCCCTTAGCTCATCGGGAAAGGGAAAAGAGAAAGACGACAAGCCAAAAACTTTAGTTGCCCGAAGCAGGCCCGGCAGCGATATCCAAGATCGAATAAGAGATCCGCGGGGTGGATAGAGGCGGGCAAGATCCGAAACCTGTGAGGAGGGGAAAAAAATGAGGCATAAAATCGCGAGTGAGGGTAACGTTGAAAAGTCCAGGGGCGAAGTAGCACAGAAAAATTGAGAAATGGGTAAGAACATGGGTAGAGGAGGAGACGACAAGAGGAGAGCGTAGCGCGCAAGCAAGGGATGTAAGTAAATATGAACGAAAGAAACAAGGAGGGGGGACAAAGAGGGCTAGGGTACGGGAGGAGGGCAAAGGTAAACCACTAAAGGGAAGAGCCACCGGGTAAAGACCGAACGTCTGCTGAACCTCGGGGGGGTGGTTTCGCTGGCATAGAGGGGGTCGAGACTGGAGTTGGTGGTAAGTCGACGTAGAGATGACGGTGGGTGCTGCCACCTGCGTGGAGGGCGTGGCGCTAGTTCTATCGGATGGTAGTCTAACGAGAGCTTTGGCACGCGTCGCACAGCTCCGGAGCAGCACACTCGTGTCGCTTCTGGCACCGCGTGAGAGCGAGAGAGAGAGAGGGCAGAGAAGTGAACCAGTTGGGGTGGGTGGACAGGTTACGATAGGCTGCGCGGGTTCGAGGGTGAAGAAAACTCTCGGTCGTGGAAAGGGGAAGGGAGAGAGAGACGGGCAGAGACATCAGCGGAGACGGAGAAAGAGAGAGAGAAAGATAGAGAGAGACAGGGTGAAAACCACGGGCCCGGGATAGAGAGGATGGTGGGTGAATGTGCGCGTAGCAGGGAAGCGGATCGTCGGGCAGAGTGAAGTCTCGGAGATGAATGAACGGGCGATCGTACGCGGTTCGTTGCTGCGATGACACCGAGGCTGGACACCGAAGTGAGGACGCGGCACGCGTTGGCGCCGCCAGGAGGACGATCGACAACGGGTCCAGGCACCACGACGATGATCGCAAGCGAGGATCAGAGGCGGCAGTGACCATGGCGCCCCTCCTCGCGTGTAAACAGTGCTTCACGCTCGACGCACGCCTCGAGAGCAGCGTTCCTGGTGCCGCTACGGTCGTCGCTACCGCTACCGCAATCGCAATCGCAGCTGCCGATGCCGTTTCCCTCGTTCACATCGTCGGTTCCGTCCCCGAGCCCGATGCACAGCCGCCGAGATCGTCGCCACGCTGAGAGGATCGTCCCGCGGCAAGACGGTATGGACGGAACAGACGAGTCATGATTCTCGTCCTGCTGCGCTGCCGTTGTCCTCGTCCTCGTCGTCCTCGCCGTCGTCGTTGCCGTCGCCGCCGTCGTCGTCGCGCGAAACCGTCGTCGTGTTGTTTCTTGCCCGTCCTCGGCCCCTCGTCGAACCTCCACGACCGTTCAACAAGACATTCTATCGAAGCCAAGCTCGAACGTGATTGATGCGTGTCGCATCCGACTGCACCTAACAAGTGGTAACCAGCGTGAGAAGTACGTCCACGTTTCGTAATGATACTCATCTTCTCTCGTTCCTTCATCACCCTTCTTTTCTCTTGTTTATCTTTTCGATGGTAGAGCACATGTCGCTCGATCATCGTCCTGAGACCTCGTCTTGCTCGTTAGGCTCTCTGATAACTCGATATGACGGATGACAGTCCGAGTGCAACGTTGCCTTCAATTGTCACCGACGCTCGCTGACACAGTGGAATACGTTTGTGCAGTTTTCGTTGGCTGGAACCTCGCCTCGCGGACGTGTTATTCTGTAGAGAATCGTACGTTGCGTTGGTCACCAGTGACGTTTTCGTTCGTGGATCAATTTGTTGATGCTAGTCGATGATCACTGTTGTGGGAATTCTGTGAACGAACTTTTCTTTGAACAACTGAAAAATCGAGTTGGTAGCTTTCGGAGAAATCAGAACGACGCTGCAGTGATTGGTCAAAACGATGATAGTGGGATTAATGTTGTTCAGTGATCTCAGAACTTTCAATTCATAAAACTTCTTACAGCCCTTCGTAGGCGCGTTTAGGGTTCCATAAGTGTGCTCAAAGGAACCGAATGGGGGACACATCTCAAAGTAATTTCCGCAATTGTATCTTCGAGTCTTTTCTCGTTGTTCAGATTTGTTTTGTCCGACTTTTTACATGAGCAACTAGATTGGCAGGTGTATCGAGTGGCAAAGTTCGTTGCATTTTCGAAAAGACTAACCTTCTCGGAATGTACCCACGAGTACATGTGCACTCGCAATGGACCCACGAGTACATGAGGTATGCGTTGTTACGAGACTTGACAATCGAGTCGGATGGACAGGTGGCTCTGCGCAAATCTTTCAAAGACATTTCCTTCGAGTGTCCTTTGTCCTTTCACTCGGGGATTCATCAGTTGTTTTTTGTTCTATGGTCTTCGCTCTTCTTTCTAACTGACAAAGGGAGATTGCGATGTGATTCCGTGTTCTCTGAACGTGACGAGGCTCGAATTGTACGTCCTGGCGACTGTAAACAAACTGTAAAGCGTCAGTCCCATGTGATCAAACTATTTTTATGATAGGCACTGGAAGTGTTAGAATTTGTGAGTCACCCGAGGAACTCAGCTTTTTTCATTTTAATTCCAATTAATCATCGAGACTACAAAAAGGCTTTCCAAGGCTTCGTTGAAAACAAAGAAATTCATGTAATGACTTGCAAATTTGAACATTCGCAGTGATATTAGAGGTAAATATTCTCCAGCTTATTTAGGCTCGATTCGATATAATTTGAATTTACTCATGTTCACAGACGTGAAAATTATCTAATGGCATCGATTTATCAAACAGATTGAGTTAATGCTATTGAACGGACATTCAAATAGCTTTCGGATATATTACCTTCGATAGTATAGACAAACTTTTTAATGAAAATTTATTTCCTTTCCTGGTGCGAAGTTATTAAAATAATTCTTAATTAGTTCACACTGTCTTTACAAAGACGTATTCATTTTGCTTCGTTATTTTATTACTGACAGCCAAATTTTATAGATTGTATGATTTTTTGCATTTTGTAGTTTATTTAGGTCATATGAAAAAAATTTAAATTCATTAATGCAAGTGAATCGTGTAAAGGAACGTTTAAGCTGTTTTCTTTTATTTTTTTCAATAGTTTTGTTACTAATATAAACCAGAATAGAAATGAAAAGTTGAAAATGTAGTAAATAATTAGATTTTATGTAAGTAGGCTGTGATATTTACGTATTTACACGACTCTGATTATTTATGAAATAATAAAAATTTGTTTAGTAAGATTAGCAACGAATTTACCTTATTTCTCATTCGATACTCTGTTTAGTGTGCTACATATGTTATCAGTTAATAGAACAATTCATTACACAGTTCAAAAATTTCCCTTGTGAACGTATCAGACAACGATTAGTGTCTCACAACATTAGCGTCAAGTAGAATAGGCGAGCAGTGGTCAGACAATCCATCTAAATGTCGTATAACTTTAATTTTTGAAAATTTTTAATATTATTCTGATATATTACGGATGAAAATATCCTTTCCTAACTATAATAAACTTTCATTTAAAAATAAGATTTAGAGATTGATATGTTTTAACTAAACCTACCGGCCATCAAAAGTGACTAATGTGTATGGTATTATAAAAATAACAAGATTAAATTTATTTATATTTTGTGCGATATTTACTACAATATATATTGGAGTCAAAATATATATTAAATCAATTGCCATGAAAACACCTTTACAATCTCAATAATTGCCAAATAAAAAATCTAAAATGGGTCATTTGACCCTTTGTGGTAGGTTTAGTGTTAAGTGTTATATTTTTCCAAAAAGTCAAAAATACATATTTTGTTAATATTATATTGCAAACTATGTTTGTGTATTCATTTAAGAAAAAATTTCTAGTTAACAGAAAGGAAACGATAAAACAAATTGATGAAACTTTATTATTTACCTTAAAAAATTTTGGATGTTTTGTTTCTTAACAAATACGATTAAAAGTGCGGGAGAATTTAATTAACGACCTAATAATCCAATTACCTTATATAATGAAAATATTTTTCCTACCATTTCAATTAAATAAATTGGATACAACTTACGCAATTCTGTGCACAAAATGGTGCCTTCATAGTTCGTACTTAGGTGATGATAGCCATCTTTAATATTTAGCTGATGTAATATGCAATCAGGTGATTTTCATTCCATATACACGCAAACTCAATCTGCAAAGTAAATGAATGTTCAATTACAACGTACCATGCAGTGAACAATGTTGCACTAGGGAATTGAAATGATTAATGAAGACAACAAGAGAGAACAAAGTCAATGCTATTATAATGTGTTAATTGCAAACAAGAAGATTTCTGGTTAGAATCAAATTCTGCATTTTGAAGATATTACAGATTATATTAACAGATATTCTCATTAACACTCACTAACAATCATTTCTTTCGTTTAACCCTCACACATTCCTCCACTAAAAAATCACCTATCTTCTTTTTTTTAGATACTATATCTTTAATGTTTTAATGATTGTATTTAATTCGACGGATAATATACAATATGTTTCAGTCATAATTTCAGATTCTAAACAAGTATATTCAATTACAACAAAACAAGTGTAAAATAAAAATGGATAGAAACAATTGGAGAACCCTCTAAGGAAACATTTTTAAGTAACGAATTTTATTTACAGGCAGTGTAATGCCCATACATAAAATTTAATTTTTATTAATTTTATAAAACAGGAGAGCTAATATAGAAACCGACAGTTCTATTCCTAAAGAAAATGTATTATTACCAAACACTTCATTTCTCAATTATTCCTAATGACTGTAGCTTGTCATTATCTACACTGAGAAAAAAATCCTGTCGAAACAAAAAAAATATATGTTGATTCGATAAGATG
>CM052280.1:4847680-4874224 GCA_028455765.1 Lasioglossum oenotherae
GTTTTGACTTTCTTCTATTAGTTTCAATGGGAGTGCGCACACCTAACAGCAACGTCACAACGCCAGCACGCCTCCGTACCTGCTACGAAGTTAGGTGTGCGCACTCCCATTGAAACTAATAGAAGAAAGTCAAAACAGCGGTCGGCGTGCAGTCGCGGAGCGGAGCGGTGCGGTGCGGTCTAGTGTGCGCCTACCTTAAGTGCATAGTCGACGAGCCAATCATGTCTCAGTGTTTGCAAGTGCGGTTTCGTTTTCTGTTCCAGACGTATCTGTGGCCTCTTCGAATTACGAAATGGGACGCGAAATTCAGTGAGCCGCGCGGTGACGGGCGATGCAACAAAATTCGCGGTGGAGATCGGTCACGAGGTTCGATCGAACGTCGTCGTGACTCTGTACAGTTGTTCAGTGAAGAGTTCGCTTGTGAATTAAGTCAATTGCAATGGTGTTGCACGAAGTGAAGACCTTCTACGTTGCCGAATTGAGAAGAACCTCCTCATCTTTATGCCACCCTCTCTTGACGCATACACACAGAAGACTGAGGTGTATTATTCCGCACTCGAAACAACATATCGCTTATCCACCATAAGGTAAGTGTCCATCTAAGATTCATTAACCTAGTAACCATACACTGAGAAAAAAATGCTGTCGATACAGAAAAAATATATGTTGATTCAATAAGATATACTATTGAATAGTGCCAATATTATATGAACTTATTTTAATATTTCATACTATTGAATTTCAATAGCAAAACTCACTTCCGCCAATCATATAAGCCAATAGCTTGACCATCAATGTTTTCAAAAAAATAAGATATGGCCTCGACCCAATTCCAGTATAAATCAATACATTTCTCAAATTTGTTTAACAACATATCTGATTGAAGGAAAAAAAGAAATATTACGAATAATAATATACGGTATTGAATCAAATAATATTTTCAATCATTTCATGATAGACTATTCAAATACATCACGATTTGCTTCTAAATTTCATACTGTTGAAAAGAATACATTGATATTCATCGAAGTAAAAAAATTACAATAACACGCGTGTTATTGAAGTAACTACTTTTTTTCTCAGTGTAGGCTAATAATTCGAATCATCGAATAGACAATAATTTAATTTGCATTGACGTCAGCAAACAATCCATCCCTGAAGTTTGTGGAACTCGATGTTCTTCGATGATTACTTTTTATTATGCTCTGCAGTGGACTGTACGATTGAATGAAATTTATGTCTGTTTATCATTGTAAAACATTTTTTATTCAACACTCTGATCTGTTACCATTGGAAATATTGAACTACTTATGAATGTAATAAAGAACCCCGCACTAATATGGAAAATCTATCCCGGTCAAATCAGTTGGATTTTTCCTATGTTATAGCTCATGATCTACTGAACAAAAGATGTAATCGGCACAAAGCTCAATAATTGGACAGTTATCGAGTTATAATCAGTCAAACATGACAAATTCAACTCTGCCGAATACTCAAATCTCGAGAACTATTTATTTTTTGGAAAAATGCTTGAAACAAAAATAGTAGGGTTTCACAAAATCTGTTAGGTGGTGTGATTATTTTTGAATTTTGAATGACCTTGAAAAAGTCTGTGATTTCACAAAAATCTGCGTGTCACAGCAAAGATGAGGAACCCACGGTTCGTGTCACTCCGGTACTACTTTTTGACTCCAAACCCTCTCTGCTGTGTGTGTGTTTGTGTGCGTGTGTGTGTGAATTAATAAAAAATGATCTTATTATGTATTACTCATTTGGATTCCGTTGTGGTGGTCTCTGATTTGAGTATTCGGCAGCTCGAATTTGTCATGTTTGACTGATCATAACTCGATAACTGTCCATTATTGAGCTTTGTGCCCATCACATCTTTTGTTAAGTAGATCATAAGTTACAAAATGTGAAAACTCCAACTGATTTTACCGGGATAGATTTTCCATATGATTAGTGCGGGGTTCTTTTGAAAAATAGACAAACGTAATTGAAAACGATAGGAATTATGTAATCGAATTCAAAATGTTTAATGTGCCATTTTTAACCCAAAGCAGACCAGCAAAAGCGCAATAACTTATATTATGACCCAGTATTTTAAAATACCTAATGTCATTAATTCTGATTCCAATGATATACATTGATATAATTTTGGCCACAGAAAGTCTATATCTGTGAAATTTAAAGCTTGATGATTAAATAATTTCATCGGTACATCAGTGAATTTTAGTTCATCACACGTCTAAGAAAAAGTTGAACAACTCTCTTTTTATCACTACATAAATGGTAGTTGCATTTATAAACTAAAATCTTTATTGTGTATATAGAACTAGAATCTAAATAAAAAAGACTGTTTGTTTACGACCAAAGCGGCAAAATTGCTAGGATAAAATCAAACATTATATGTCCAATTGTATTTAAAAACGTGCATCTATACTGCAAACATAGGTACACTAAGCATAATGTATTCATATGTGTCATTTCGCAGCATATCTAAAGACTTCAAAGAAATAGTGTACTTAAGTCCTAGGCTTGTAAGCATTTTCAGTCCACAGCAACGTTTAAAGTGACTGGTGCTACAAAGCACCGTCTGGACTTAAAGGACTAGACTTGGTCTACACTTATCCTAACTTAAAAAAGCTGTCTTAATCCGTCCATTTGTTTCACATTCACTCACCCTCCCTCTCGTTATTTACATCCGTGTCCTGTTTATTTTACGTTACCTGCACTCCTATTCTCGCTTACGATGCAATTGCAGGTTCCCCTATCTTCTTTTTCCTTCTCTTTTTAACTGTGTTAGCTGTTTTTATCTGATTTCTTCCCCACTGTGCTTACTCAATCCTAGCTCTTCTATCTGGCTCCATAGATCTCTTAAATGCCCAAATGTTCTAAATCTGTCCCCCTATAAATCGTATTTTCTCTTTTATTTGTTTCTTCTATTTGTTTCAACTTTCGCTTTCTTCTTCTTCTTCATTTCCGCAATGGCTGCTATACTTGGATCTAGAATCCTCCTGTTGGACTTAATGTCTGTTATTAATGATTTGATCTGCATAATGGATAGATTGCGGATTTTTATACAAAATAAAAATTGTCTGCGTTAATTCCAAAATACTGAAACTACATATACATTTATTTCTTTTCTTAACCATCTCCAACCAAGTCGGTGAACTTGTCGAAACGTCACTTCCGCACGGACTCTGATGAAATTGAAATATGTTATAAATCTCAACAAAATCTGATTAATTTTTTATATGATTACGCAACAGAAATAATATGATTACATAACAGAAACAAGTCACATTTTCATCCATTTTCTTTATTTATAATAGATTTAAAAAATGTTTGTCTCGTATAAAAGTTTGCAGTCTATTTATAATTACGGCTCAAAATGGTCCTAACTTTCATCATTCAAGTTTTGAATACGCTGACAGCTCAATTATTCTTATGCATTTTGTATATTCTGCAGAAGATATTATCGTTTCTTAAACAACACACACAAAGGCACAGAAAATAATTTATATTAACAAGTATTAGGTTGTAAAGAAAGAAATGCAGGATTTCTGTTGCTTTGTTTTAATTGCAATTTTATACCAATAAATATTTACGTTAATTTAATGAGTTATATGTCATTTTAAAGCTTGTTTTACGCTCTATTTAATTATGCTTTTGATATTTAATTTTATACATATCATTTTAATTTATATATAATATTTTTATAATATTAGGTTGGGGAAAAAGAAATCCACCATTTCTCCGCTTGAGATAACGTAAAAATAATGGATTTCTTTTTCCCCAACCTAATATAATAAATTTTAATTTTATGTATATATTTTATATATAATCAAAACGCGATTTTAGCATTATTTTTTTCTGAGTTCAAAGTATTACCTTCGCTCCATACTTCGTTGATATTCCGAGCCGCTTGAGCAGCACTTGGGCCTAGTTTGAACTCATACAAAAAAAATGATGCGTAAATTGTGTTTTGGCATCCTAGAATAAAAGCCGAATAATTTAATAAAAATTTGAATAAAATGAAATATCAAAAGCATAATTAAATAGAGCGTAAAACAAGCTTTAAAATGACATATACATGACTCATTAAATTGGAACATATTTATTGGTATAAAATTGCAATTAAAACAAAGGAACAAAAATCCTGCATTTCTTTCTTTACAACCTAATACTATTCATGTTTTTAGTTTGTTATCAACATCAGAATTTTTAGTTGACGTGATAAATGTTTCCCTCAGTATCTGTCATTTATAAAATGATCTATGAGCATAATTTTAATTTGTTCGCGAACAACAAATACAAAAGGTAGATTAAAAACGATTCTCCATTAGAAAAGGATTTTTAAGAAAAAAGATGATGGCGAGGTTAATCGTATTTTCAGTTGCTATTTATTCTTCAAGTTCAAGCAAGTGTGAGTAAGCTTTTTAAAACGTCATTGAGCTCGCGTATATGTGTCGGAAATGTTGATGAGGACAAAAAACGTCACTTATGTGTGTGACATGTGTAAATAGTTGCACCCCTTCTCGCCCTACCTGTACATATAAGAAGCTAGACGGAGCATCATCTTTCCATACAAAATAAGTTTTCTATACTTTCTGTGTATTCAACCTTTCCTTGCCATGGTGTTTACTGCCAGTACACTGACATTGCACGGGACAGTTGGAGCACATCTTCATTTTGTTACGAATTTATTTTTATATTATATGAAATATTAACTCTCAATTCAAACTCTACTAAATCGATACATGCCGAATATGCCTTATTACTTAGTACATAGAAAAATATTACATTCTAATTTAAACAACAAAGTTGACGTTCACATGGCTACTACGCAGAAAAATACTCCAGACAAATTTTTAACGACGATATTCATCATGCGGTAGCTAAAAAAAATTGTTTCTTTTGAATAAAACAGAAAATTCTGGTGATCGATAACGGCTACCGATAACCGATAAAATGTCGCTTTATTATATCGGTCATACAAAATTGATTATATTGGTTACTAGTAACCAAACAAATATTCATCATTTAATATAGTTATTCGTAACCAGAATATTAAAAATCATTATTTTGTTGGAAAATTTCATTTGTCAACAACTGGCGTTCACATAAATAAATATTAATGTTCATGTACTACATTATGTACTACAGGTACTACATTATTTACGACGTTATTTACTCAATGACTATCCAAAAACGTTAACGAATTTATTGACACCTGGCGTTCAATTAAATAAATATTAATTTTCACTGAATTGCTTTATTCGGAAACATTAAAAAAATAACTGTTATCTCTTGTACCTCTGCTCCTGAATAATTACCACAACTTTTTCTCCGCGTCCTCGTAGTCGCCCTTTCCGTTGCACACATGGTGATAAGCATTTCCCCGGAATTCCAGCGAAGTCGCGGTCGTGTGCAGCTATTAAAAAATTAATTGCGGCATGCGATCTTAGTGTATTACCATTTACCTGTTGCACGTTCGTGACGACGTGTAAAAAGACGTGGCGGCCGAGTCCCGCGAACCAGTCACGTTCCTCGTCGTTCTCTCCTCGGTTCTCCTTTCATCGGACGATCGACATCGATCAACGACAGCAGCCTTCCGAGACATTGTTCGTGTGGACACGGTTGATACACGACGGGGCACGGACAATCGGACGATATTTGTTAATCGTTGCGAGGCCATTACACGACAAACAACGGCGGTTTGCTTGGTTAACATCGTTTGCGCGGAAGTAATATTAGCTTTCGCCGGCGGACCCGGCTTTAAACGTGATTATAGGCTGCAAGGGCAAGGCTTTATTTTTATCCCCTTGCATCAGATCGTATTCCGGGTAATGAGAGCTTTCCGGGTGTCGCAACCCTTCTGTGTGCGCACACTAAAATGGTCTTGCTGGTGCTTCCGCGCGAATGCATTTCTGTGACAAGTGGTGCACAACACTGTTCGAATTAATGCGAACGCAGGCCCTTTTATGGGAAACACGTTTCTACTGTTTTATAGGAAAATCTTTCAAGTGATAAATTTTACGAGCACGCGAAACAAATGGTCACTACTTTACCGCGGAGAACATCTATTAATCTAAACGCTCGTGAATGTTCGCATGAACTTCGAGCTTGCATATGTTTGTTGTATTCCAACACTTATTTATTGTTGTTTCAAAAATAATTATGGGTTACATCCTTCTACGTTGACTCACATTATGCACAATTGTTGAAAATGAATGATGACGACCAGATTTGTTATTGTACTATTTTCTTTAACGAAACTACTATAACTTAAACGTCGAAGATTTCTTGAGGATTGAAAATTCAGTGTTCAAACAATTTTTTGATTCGTTGTATCTGCAGAATAAAACTCCTAACATTTTCCAACGTTCATTACAAAAATTGTACCGGTATTTAGGCAATTTAGATTTTAATTTACCGGATTTCAATCTTGCAAATATTTGTGCATATCGTATTTGTTGACCGCATTGAGCTCTGATATTTGCTGACGTTCTTGATCATGTCAACAAGGAAATGTCAGTTTGTCTCTCGCATTTGCGTGGTGTGGAATAAAATTCAATCGCGAACGATCCTAGCGAATATGCTGGTGCGTTGTTGGTACGAGGTAATTTTCAAACATATATGACTCGTTTCATATGTATACATGCATGTACTAGAACGCTTTGTATTGTATAGTGATAGATATGCGATTCGATGACATTGATATGGTTCAATAGGGAATTAAGCAGCTATATATATATATATATATATATATATATATATATATATATATATATATAATCTAAAAATATATATACAGCTATATATAATCAGACGTTGCATAATATTTCACAGTACTATTTGTACATTTAAAGAAAAAGTACTTAATAAGAATATTGTTTTAATTAAACAATGGTCTAAGACTTGGTCTAAGCAAATGTGCATAATACTTTATAGAAATATTTCTATATTTAAAGAAAAATTGGTCTAAACAAATGCAGAGATAGATCTTCATAGAAAAACTTCTTGTGACGAATAAATTAGTAATTACATTTCTTCCATTTGTAACATAAAAATATCTGTTGAACAAAAATTAACGATAGTAGAAGCTTCCAGCTGTGAAATTTATTATTTTTTAACGAGGTTATCACAGTTTAAGTATCAAGAATCTTTCGAGATTTTTGGATTCGAGATTCTATTGTATCTGAAACGCGCCTCGGAACTAGACCAGTGTAACGGTACATTGGGAGTGAATTGACTTTCTCAGGACTGTTACCAAGCCTGGGAAATGTCACAATATGGCCTGGGAGGTCCGCAGTTTACGGCGAGAAACACCCACGCCTTCTGAAAGGTGTCTGTATCGCAAGAGTAACGAAAGTGCTCGACTCGAGTGACAAATCTTTCCATTTTCGTCTTCACCTCGTAGAATCGTCATTGACTGTGTGGCTCGTTTTCCCAAAGAAGAGATCCGAGACACACGGACGTTCACTATATAGCCGTATTCCCCACACCGCAAGCCAGAGTGTCATCAGTCTAGACGCGGGGATAGTAGTGGGGTGGACAGCTATTACAACTGACTTTACACACGCCACGTTTCTTCTTTCAAGAAGCTATAGCATTTAACGAATAAATATTAATGAAAATTCTGCGTTGAACGCTGCAATATACCGACAATTACGTCGTAACATAAAAATAAATTTTGATCATTTAAATTTTATTATGAGCATATTTTATTCGGTTTATATATAACATACATTATATATATATGTTATATTGTATAAGTGTGCAATGATCATCAAGAATTAATTATGAATAATGTAAAGTTAACATTTATGACTAGACAACTTTGTAGGCAAATTTTAAGAATGTGGGAACGAGTAAAATCTTACTTTCAGTGGTAGTAGCCTTTATGGATCTGATATAAATAAACATCGTATTAAAAATTCTGCGGAATTTTATATTCTTCATGCATAATATTTATATATTATAACGTATATACAATATGCATAATATTTATATATATTTTATATATATATATATATGACGTAACAATAATATATCTTTTTTATTTGAAAACGGAAGAACGTTTTATTTTTCATACAAGGTTTTTTTTTAATAAAATATAATTGATTACTAAAGGAGATATACAATCACTGCTATTTGTTTTATAACATTTTGTACCTGTATACGATAATGGATGTTTCAAGTGGTAAATTTTACAAGCCCGCAAAACAAATGGTCACTAATTTACCGCGGAAACATCTTTTAATGTAAACGCTTGCAAATATTCACGTAAACATCGGGCTTGCCTATATTTGTGTTATTCAAACACACATATTTGTTGTTGTTTTAAAAAATGATTGTTTACATTCTTCTCCACATTATCCCATTCTGTATGAAAATTCACAGTTTTATATATTAATTGCATTAAAAATTGAAAACAGTATAGCAATAAACGTTTCAATTAGGTAAAGATAAACGTAACTCGTAATTTAAGGTCAGTAATGGTTCCATAGATGTGCGCAAATATTGCGCGATAGAATTTAGGAACGCATAATTACTGCGCGTGACATTTGCGTACACGTTGTATGGTTACTTTCATTATTGTCTACACAGTGTAATGTTCCATCTAACCAGGATTAAGTGGAATAACACGCCCATGGCAGCCATATTGCACTTGACGGAACGTGACTAACAGTCTGCACAATGTACATAACACAGTAGCCAGAATTCGAGTTTGCCCCATGAAAATTAATTTATAATTTACATTATTCATTTCGAATACCATGACATTCATGTCAAATATCTATCATTGTATCCGAAAATAAATCTCATGTTTAATGAATATTTTAAAGTTTAAACAAACGTATTGTTAATGAGATTCGAGATGATGAAACAAATAATCTTGGAACAAAAATATGTACTTTTTGATGCAATCTGATTTTCAGCGAAATACTTTCGCCATTGTAATTAAAGAAAATAATTATGAAACTCAAATGATTCCTTATAAATATTTATAAAATTTGTGTAACAATAATAAATAATACTTCACTTTTTAGAAATAGTAGGAAAGTGTTTCAATTTTGTTTAATTTTATAATGTTAACAAGTTCATTAATAATATGAATAGTTTTGGTAATTTGAGTCTCTTTAAACTTTATTAAGCTGTAGATTGCTCGCGGTATTATATCTGTGGTAATAGTGAATTTATATAGAAAAACTTTTTTAAAACTTCTTTGTAGGTAAAAGAAAGTATCCGAAGGAAACGTTGAATGGAATACTAATGTCTATCATCCTGAGAGTTTACTTGTCTCTTATGAGCACCAGTGTGCAGCGAAAAAGTAGAAGTTTTATAAAGTTGAAAGTCTTTTAACCGGAAACGATTTTCGTGTCCTCTTTACATATAAAAGTGTCTGGATAGTTTGCCGGAACAGGACCAATAGCGATAGAATTTCAAACTGAGAAAAAACGAATTTTTTAAACGTTGCCCATTCCATTTATTTTTCCTGACCAGTCTCTGTTTGAAGAATTGTCAAGTAATAAGTATATGATGATTCCCAAATCGCAGATTTTTACAAAAAAATATAACTTGTCCGTGTCAATTGTAAGAAACTGTAGTTAAATAAATTTAAATTAAATTTAAATAATTATTTATTATTATATTTAAATTAAATTTTTAAATAAATTTCTCTTTTAATCGTCCTAAAAAGTCGAAAATAATTCAATATAATATTCTTAAATTCTTCTAATATTTCTTCAGTTTTGTATTTGTGTCAAATAGTTGAACCTATTCTCTTTTATCATAAATGTGCAATGAAAAGGCAGCACCAGGAAGAACTATCTTGTATTTCATTGTACCATTAGAATATTATTGTTTCTAAATACATTGTCCACTATAATCATTACTCTTTTTAGCGTCAGCCCCTTTAATTACAATTTATTTTACTTCAAGGATGACGTACACCATACGTAGACCCTAGGTACTTTCACGGCTCCACCAATCCGAACCTACACCCATCTCTGTTCTGACAAACGCGTCAACTGTCCGCGGAACCTTTTTTGGCGACAACTCTGTTCGGAACAGCAAGTTGCACTCAAAAACTCCAATTTTTACTTCACCCCTCCCTCACATCTGCAACTGCGCTCACAACTTCGGTGTCAATCATTTTTATAGTGTTGATTCGGATGGAAAGCTTGTAGGTCTTTTTTGCACCGACCCTATGCATTGTAATGTGCTTAGTGCGTATTGCTAGACTGCGGATTTTATGCACAAAATCAGTAGATGAAGTGTCAAATAGGAGAATTATTAATTCTCATAACAGAAGAATTCCAATAGGAGTAAATATTATTATCTTTTAATTCTTTGAATCCTTTTAATCTTGTCGAAATTATTGAAGAAAGAATGCCAATATTATTTGGCACCTGTTTCATTTTCTATTTTTCACAAAAAGACCCACTGGTTATTTATTACTACATGTAGACAGCGGATCTTCATGCATAATAAAAATGTTCTACCTGAATTCTAAACTGGAATGAAACAGGAATTTATTATCTTTCTTAAAAACATTTCAAAATTATTCTAATGTTTTTACCGTTTTAAAATACACTTACTCATTTTTGTCATAAATGCATATAATGGTATTACAGTCACCCTTTTTCTTGCATGGCAGGTGGTTGACTTTCGAAGATAATTATAGTCATATCGATTTTATTTTTTCTATGACAAAAATTATAATAAGCTTCACAAAGCGTGAGAGGAACATTTGAGCAAATCTGTAGTAGTGAATTTAACACGTGCGACTCGAAAATTGCAAACATTTTTTATCTTGCGTTATTTGTCTTTGTGAACTGAATTATTCATTCAACTGTGTATAATTACAGGCATATAACGTAAAACGTCTGCTTTTCAAATATTACACAAATGAAGTTTGGAAGCAAGGTCGTAACGATTATAATTTTACATTGATATCGTTCTTGTTTTTCCGTGGAAACCCGCTGTAATTGCGGTCATGTATTATGAATAGATTGCGAATATTTATGCAAAATCAACATTTTCTACGTCAATTGCAACAGATAGAAGCCAAAGAGGTATTTCATTTTTTTATCGATAATTTTAAAGAGTACGGGTGTTCATAAACAATTTTAATATTTCTACTGTCTTAAGCCCCGTCCATAGTGTAGACGACTCTCAGTCCTGAAAGACCATATACACTAAGAATAAATGTGTAAATTTAACAATTTGAAGACTGGATATATCAAAAACGATTGTTTTATCGACTTCTGTTTACTTCAACTTTTGGACCTGTGAACCACAGATACGAACTTGTCAATATATTATTTGTTTTTTATTGCCACCGCATTGACACGATAACTTTCCATGTTTCGTCACTTTCCTTTGTTTGGAATCAACGATACCATGCTACTATTGCCGTTTATTCCAATACTCGTGTCAAAGTATCGACACAACTTGACCACGAATCACACACACACATACACACATATCTTTACATTTTCTCTTATTTTATCCCTGTTAATGTAAATATTCGGCGTCACCGAATGTTGTCGGCGAAAACCGTGTCGGAGAAATCTGTGTCGGTGATTTCCATGGGACCCGAAAAACACACGGACCAATCAGAGCGCGGCCACGACACGTGAGGGCGCGGCAGAGAGAGTGGTAAACGTTGAGTCGCGCTGCGATGAAATAGTGAACAAGAGAAAGTCTAGTTATTAGCAACTGTAAAGATTTATAAATTGTTCATAGAATTCAGTGAGCTTTAGCCAAAATAATAAATTGTTAATCGATTGATTGTCCTCCAGGTTATCGCGTTTATGAGTGGCGAATATTCTCCGACAAATTCTCGAAATTTCCAAGATGACGGGATTTTCAGTCGACAGTTTTTCCAGTCGATGATTCCACGGATAATTTCGACCCAATTACGAGACGCACAGTCTGTGGAGTTTCGTAGTAGCTCAGTTTTATATCCGCGGAGACATTAGTCTCGATCAAAATATAATTGGACCCGGGACGTATTAATGAGCAATTAAGGCTTTGCGACAAACGAGGCTGACTCGCGCAGACAGCCGTCGAGTGGTGAAACGCCAGTGGATACCGACGTTCTGGAAGCGGCCGTGTATACACGCTGTCCAATGGAGCTTGAATAATTGCAACGTGACGGGTGTGTGCGGCTCGATATTGCCATTGCACGTCGATGAAATGCGAATAAAATGGAACAGAACAGAACGGAACGAAATCGAATAGTCTCGATCCGAATTCCACCACGCCTCGCGTCGCGCGGAACACAGTCTGTAGACTTAATCGAGACGGTTTTTCTCGATTCCAAACGCGGTATATGGTAAACGGCGGCACAGCATTCTGGCTAATTTGTTCACACGCTCCAGAGAAAATCGACCGCTTAACGGATTTTTATCGATTCCGCGGAATACAATTGAATATGCTCGACTGTTCTGCATTCCGCGCGGATAAAAGTTTAACGAAATTTACTTGTGCGGAAGGAATGTTATATGTAGACTGTTATGCATTTATGGCTTGTGGAAATTTTCAATCAATTCAGCAGTCTCAAATTCGACGGAATTCAGTACGATTTTTATTCATTTTGAATCTACAATTATCAATGGAAATAGGATTTTATTTGCTACTCTACTTACTCCGCTGACTATATTATTAAAGCAGGAGAAACTGAATAATCTACTAATGACCAAATTATTCATAGGCGGTCTCATATTTCTCAGTCAATTTCTAACAACTGTCATTAATTATATTGAAACATTTTCGTTCTGCATTTATCTGACATTCATTTCTAAACTTTGATTTTAAGCATAAACAAAAAAAGGTGTCGCCTACACAAGCAAATATCTATTTTGCATTGAAGTAGTTATTTTATAAAATGTTGAGCTCGTGACGTATGCTTGCACGCGTGTAACCAAATGTCCGGACGACGAAATTTAGGTCCAATTATGTTGATGAAACAGTACGTAGGAGAGTGATTTGTCGCATCACGCCGACGAACCTGAACAGTCCTAGAAATATGTCAAAGCGTGACGGTCTACCTGTTCCTAATGTCGGGTGAAGTCTGTCGCGACTGCGATGGCCGTTCAAATGATCAAGCAAACGGCCTCTGCGAATGTCATTGACAAACTACTTGATGAGATGACAGAGGAGACCATCTGGATTCTCCCTTGTCCCTTCTCAATCTTTCATTGTCGGCCATCTTTCTCACGTTGTCTTGCAAGACGAAGCAGGACTCATTTACTGCCACTTCTATTTGATTAATGTGCGTGCAGTCTCCACTTTCGTTTTTAATTATTGCACAAGTAATTCTTTCAACAATTATGTTTACGGTTTTGATCGAATAGTTGAATATTGAATAATATATTCGACACCATGCAACGTCAGAAATGCAAGAAATAATTCATATATTTTGTGCAATTGTACTTGCTAATCAATAAACATATACTGAGAAAAAAAAGTAGTTACTTCAATAGCACGCGTGTTATTGTAATTTTTTTACTTCGATGAATATCAATGTATTCTTTTCAATAGTATGAAATTTAGAAGCAAATCGTGGTGTATTTCAATTGTCTATCATGAAATGATTGAAAATAGTATTTGATTCAATACCGTATATTATTATTCGTAATATTTCTTTTTTTCCTTCAATCAGATATGTTGTTAAAAAAATTTGAGAAATGTATTGATTTATACTGGAATTGGTTCGAGGCCATATCTTATTTATTTGAAAACATTGATGGTCAAGCTATTGGCTTATATGATTGGCGGAAATGAGTTTTGCTATTGAAATTCAATAGTATTAAATATTAAAACAAGTTCATATGATATTGGCACTATTCAATAGTACATCTTATTGAATCAACATATATTTTTTTTGTTTCGACAGAATTTTTTTCTCAGTGTACACTATACCTAGAATTCGAATTAATTTCCGAAATTATTAGTCGCAGAAATAATATTTACGCACACATGCAATTTGTACTATCTCACCGGTCGCCCATATAAATAAATTGTTAGTAATTATTTTATTTTCAAACACATTAAAAAAAAAACAGCAGATTGTAGTCATTTTTTGTAACTTAACAATTTACATATGGATAAATAACCGGTTCTCAAATTCTGTACATGTTCATCGATGAATTTATATGTATTAGCGCGAACAGGAGTATATTAATGACGATTGTCGCAATTCTGTATTTTACAATTTTCTCCGTTGTCCGAAATTCCGGTTTACAAATATTTGCGCACGGCATAGTTTCCGTCGGATGTTTTTTGCGAACGAGATCGTAATAGAGATTAAAATGGATGATATATGAGTATGTTGTTCGGTCAACACGAATATTGGTCAGACGTGGGTTCACCGTCACGTTTTTTTAACGATAACTTTTGCTAATATCACTGGACGTTGCCATTCCCTACCGATAGCACTGGTAGCTGAACTTTCTGCAACTTTTAATTTGGTTGTCACTATCGCTTAAGAAACTTGCGTTTGCCGCCATTGCTTTTCCAATCGGATTACTTTCTTTCTTTGCGGAATGGAGATTAATTTTATCGGGCGAGATATATATTTATTGGATACAATTTTACAGTAAAATGTGACTGCAATATTTCTTTTTTTCAATACTCCTGCACTAGCTAAACGATCTCTCGAATACAAATTGTTCCTCCGGCATGGAAATGCTTTAAACGATTTTAGATTAAGAAATGTTACACTATAGCGTTATCTTTCGCAGCATCCTATTTTATTTGATCTTTTTCACATAAATTTTCCAGAAAGTTTATCACACAAATGTCGAGAAATCTTAAACGGGGGATTCTTGAGTTCATTTGAAATAACTTTTCTTGTTAAGGAGTTATTAACGAAAAAACTACGGACCAATTAGAACGCGGCTACAGCGGACGGCGTCTGGCTCGGCCAATGGCAACGCCATGGTCCGCGTTTTTCATTATTAATTTTTTAACAAAGCCTCGGAAAACATTTTCGCATAGGAAAAAGTTACATCAAATGATTCCAGAATCCACCTTTCTCAAGGTTTCCGACATTTTTTAGGCACCCTGTATATTATACTCTAAATAAATACTTAAAAAATTTTCAATGATTGTTATTTCGAATATTTTACAGTTTCTTAAAATAATTTTACAATGAATGTAAAGGATAATCGTTCCTTTCCGGCCCCGGTTTAAATTTCCAATGCAAGCATGTTCTGAATTACGTGTAGACGTGATTTACGTCCCCCCTTTTACATCGGGCACTCATTAAAAGATAATTAGCGATTAAAACTTCGTCGACAGGAATGCTTCTTCTACGACTTTTTAATTAACGCAATCCTGAGGGGATTCAGATAGTGGTTGATTAAGAAAAGTATTGCAAAGTGGCGAAGAGTTTCATCATTCAAATATTTCTCGCTAAATGTCATCAAAAACATAAAACATGAATATCCTCCTCATTCCATCAATTATGATTTTATTAAGTACAAACAGCTGAGTTAGAGAGCCGTTACATTAATTCATCACTCATTTTGACTAATTTCCCCAAATTATATATTTTGAGTTCCATTAAATTCAGTTGACATGAAGTGATTGATTTAAATTAACTAACAGATGAATTACCAAGCCTTGGACATTAAATGTATACACACAATTCTGCGAGTGCTTTTAATTATCGCTGTAATTACTATATGTATTATTAGTATGGAATTATATTACTATAAGTAAGGTATAAGTATACAAATAAATGAATGTTGATAAGATAATTCTGTATAGATCGTACGAGGATTCAAATGAACCATAATTTTGAATTTGCTGACGTATGAGTGTGAATATTTATTTAACATGACAGTCTGCATCGTTTCCGAGCGAAATCGGCTCACAATCTAAACAGTTGCGATATGTTCTGATACGACATGCTACCTGAATCATTCACGCGATTTACATTGAATCCATAAGTAGGCATGTAAAGATATAACTATTCGCGCATTGCATGCGACATTGTTATCGTAAAATTGAATTGCTGTCCGTTTATTTCACACTTTTCATATCATTCTCTACGGTGTATGCATCTCGTACATCTTCGAGATCTATTGTTATGAAATATGAAATGGAATACTTCGAAAAGAAACGATGGTCGAAGTTTTCCATTCGGTTCTCGATACGTAACATAGAAATTTTCTTATCTTTGAACGTGCAGTTAATTGTATGTTGATTGTTTTAATCTGGTTCATTGACATGCAAAGTACACAGCAGTTAAATTAACTCGTTAATTTAATATTATGTTAGTAGGTGCATTTATCGACATTTGATGTGATTTTTATCGTAATGTAGAGTAAAGAAATTTACTTAATTTACCAAGAACACGTCTTTACTATAGTAATTACACAATAAAAAATGTGACAAGTTTTCCTGACTAATTTGACCAATTCAGTGATAATTTTTGGTTTTCTAGGACCTTCAATTTTCATAATTCTTAGTCAGGCACCTGATGCAAATTTCGAACAGGATCTACTAAATTATTAAATATAAATAATTACATTTAATAAGGGATATTTTAAAAATTCTCTCCTAATTTAATTATTTTTTACAAATGTATTATATGAAATTATTTTAATTTATGTATTTATAAATATTTATATATTATCTATTTCCTTTAAACCGAAATCAAGTTTCATCTTTCTTTAGTTATCAATATATAGCCATGAAATCTAACCATATAATAAATATAAATTTTCCGTTTTTTTCTGAAAAGTTATTACTCACATAAAAAAAGCAAGTCCTAATCCTCGTAGCAGTAAAAGGAATCATAGAATCTTTTCGTGTTCATTTTGGGTCTTTTGAGTTGTCCAAATCTGTGTACGTTGTTTCTAATTCCTCATTTTTTATCTATGAAATAATGATAAGCAATCGTAAATGAATTTTTAAGATGTCGTTGCAAATCTATATGGAAGCTTCATTCAGGAAAAAAAATATTTTAATGTTTTTGACAGAGGTTTCAATCTATAGCAATTTTAAGGAAAAAATGAATGCTGTATAAATATGATAAAAGAAAACAAATAACGGCGCGCGTATGTAGGATCTCAAAGCTTTAAAATGAATCCAAGTTTATTGCAGTAAGATTATTTTTTACGAGATCACGACAGGTTGAATATCGTCAATTTCTCGAGAATCATCACAGAGTCGTTGCGTTTTGGGTGCCGACATTCGATAACGAGCAACGCTGGTATAAGGTCGCGAAAATGGAAGAAGCTAGCAGGACTCGACTGTACGGTTCAGGACTTGTCATTAAAGTGAATGTGGAAGCGAAATTGCCGAATGAATTCGAGGGATGAATCTTTGAATTTTCCAGTGAATGTGCCAGCTAAAAGATAAAATCCATCATTAGGATAGCACTGTGATATAATACAGTGATCCTGAACCAGGCGGATATATTCATGGTTAAATTCTCCGTAACGGAGGAAGCCGGAACGAAGTAGACCGCGTGGCTTCAAGCTGCGAGTAGAAAGGGTCGATAGCCCTGCTCGTACAGCGCTCGCGCCATCCGCCTGCTATAGACAGTTACAAGGGTTCGCACGCACACACATGTAGAGCAAGGATATATGTGCGATCGGGCTACGTCATTTTTGTAAAAGATCAGTTTAATCCTTATTTATTGTTATACAGGTTTTACATTTTGCATATACCGGATTTTCATCGTTTTTGTATGAACTATTGACGTTTGCAAATTTATATTTAGCAGCACTGTAGATGACATTGGTTAAAAAATGAATTTTTCTTCTGGATTTAATAATCTGATCAATCACCATCTAAAATCTATTGTTTCTAAAATCGCCTAATCTAATGTTTCTAAAATAGTCCTGTGATCTAAATGTAACTTCCGCGCGAAAAATCTGCCCTCCATACAAAATAAACGAAACAAAAATAATCGTTTCCAATAAGATATTGATTTTTCGAGAATCATCTGTGCTCCGTCGCGTACCACTTCTCCATATTATTGGTGCGGGCACAGAGGCCCGGTTACTGGTGATATAGCTGAAAAGGATGTTATAACAGAGAAAAACCGCACACGGATCAGCTTCGAACTGGCCGATTATATTTTACAATCACCGCGCACCGACAGATGGACAACACGTGTGACAGACCCACCGAAATAACGCAACGAGCGGAGATACAATTATAAGTCTGTGGTTGTCAGGAAGAACGCCGCATGTCACGTAATTTCACTTTCGAGATAGTGCCGTTTAAAGTTTTGGTCACTAATGCTTTGCCATAGGATATCGGTTCAATTGCATTATGTTTTTAAGCCTTTCGAATTTATTCGCATGACTTTTTTCTGATAAAGACGTAAATCCTATACTATAAATCTCAATTAATGCGTAATCTGAAATTTTTGGAAATTGTGACATGCGGCGTTTTTCCTGGCAACTACAGAAATTACGCTACTGTTTCTCGATGAGTACACTGAGAAAAAAATCCTGTCGGTACAAAATAAATATATGTTGATTCAATAAGATGTACTATTGAATAGTGTCAATATCATATGAACTTATTTTAATATTTAATACTATTGAATTTCAATAGCAAAACTCATTTCCGCCAATCATATAAGCCAATAGCTTGACCATCAATGTTTTCAAAGAAATAAGATATGGCCTCGAACCAATTCCAGTATAAATCAATACATTTCTCAAATTTTTTTAACAACATATCTGATTGAAGGGAAAAAAGAAATATTACGAATAATGATATACGGTATTGAATCAAATACTATTTTCAATCAATTCATGATAGACAATTCAAATACATCACGATTTGCTTCTAAATTTCATACTGTTGAAAAGAATACATTGATATTCATCGAAGTAAAAAAATTACAATAACACGCGTGTTATTGAAGTAACTACTTTTTTTTCTCAGTGTACCATCCAAATTACAGATAAAAAATTTTTCAGTCTCAAAATTAAAAAAGATATTCATGGGTTCACACTTAATTGAAACACCCTTTATACGTCTTTCCAGTATTGCTAAGGTAGACATTTCACTCGAGCAATTACCTATACGAGTTTCTGATCTGGTTACTATGTATGATATTCGGGTCTAGTGAACAGAATGCAAAGGGACGGCAAACAAGACGGGAAACAGGTATGCAGCTGAACGGAGAATCGTCCGGTTGCATTAATTCACTATTCAATGGATCTTCGATATTCTTTCTGTGTAACATAAGAGAAGTGGGTCGCTGTCACCCGGATGGAAAAAAGGAAGTATTGCGCGCGACGTTCGTCTGGCGACAATAATTTGTTGCGCACACAGAGAGACCTCTTACGCAACATTTTCCTATGGAATAACGAGACGTTTCTCAAGGGTGCGAAGGGAAACGGACGGGAGAAGTTTTCCAAAGAGAATATAAATTGTCGCCGGTATGTAACCGAACCCGACACCTCCTCGACATTTCTCGAAATTGTACGCTATAAAGAATGTCGGTGGCCCTCGGCAAAGTAAACGCGATACATTTCGTGATCACGAAATTGTTATTACTCGACTGAAAATCTTTGCGCAAAATAAAAGTCTCTCGTGTAAGAGAGCACTTTCATAGCTGCTTTTCCAAAAATTAGAATTGTTTCTTCAGATTTAAAAGTGAAATTTTGTTCCATTTACTTTATTCAATGTACTCAGCGTCATACACACTTTACAATTTTTATATTAATAAATAAATTACAGTAAATGTTCTATAGATGCCAACATTTTTGTACGATAGTTGCTCGGCTCGGTATATCGTTGTGAACCACTACTAACGCGACGCAGAGAGTCACAGTCGTCGACACAGTTCAAACGCCCGTGCATCATTACAATGTAACACCAATATTTAATCGTCTTTATTTTTCATTATTTTTTAATGAAACATTCAGCAACATATTCCTGGCATTTTTCTAATGCAAAATGATACCAAACACGATATAATTGTAACTGTATTTAGTGGTTTAATCGATGATGAGAATTTCGAACCTAAGGAAGGACAGCTCATCAGAAAGAAAGAGACGCGGACAGTTGCCGTGGTTCCTCTTTACACGCGCTGTCCTTCTCTACGTTTGGCTCTGCCTTTGGATCCTCCTCTACGTTCGTTTCGGCCTTTGAAGCTCAAAAAATAGGTACCCATATGCGATACATGCGAAGAAATCCCCCCGAGGCCTTCGCGTCTATAGAAAATTTACTCTACTTGGATTTTCTGCATATTTTGAGATTGCTGGTAGACAAAGTGTTAAATTAGAAATTATTGCTGAACCTCAATGTTAATTATTTATAATAATATATTTCATTACAACATAATTCTACTATTTAGAATTTCACGTAATCGTTTTTTTATCAAGTTTGTCAGTAATCGTACGTGAAACAGGTGTTTGTGTTTCAATTATTAGATTCTCTTTCTCCGGCGAAACAACACGAGAATACGGTAATTACGTTGACGTGCGGTAAAATCACCTAACGTGCATAACCAAATTATCGCAGCGTGATTCACACATGCGACGTAACTCATTTATTCCCAACTGGAGCTTCTAAACTAAACGGAGACGAGTAACTACTCAATTATAGGTATAAATTGCAGGTGTTTACGCATGTGCGGCGCAGAATTTGCACACACACACAAACTGTGTATAATAAAATTATTAGTCCAACTAGTGTGAGCTAACAAATATGAACCAACAATTTCATGAATGAGTTACAAGTCGATGCGACATAAAACCCAAATTTAAAAAATAGGAAGAAAAGGGATCATCATATTTCAAATTATTATTTTTTAAAAACATAGGAAATTGTTTACGGAAAGTAGGATTGAATGTCTTCTATCATTCACTGTCACAATGGCAATGTAAATTATAAACTGGCTATGTAAATGTTATTTTAAAAATATATACTGTTATTAGTAGACGGCGGATCTTTATGCAAAATAAACATTTTCTACCCGAATTGCAACAAACTGGAATGCAATATAAGGTTATCTTGTCTTTTAATATGTTTAGTACGTTGAAAATAATATAATCATACTTTTACATTCTTCTAATATTTTTATTCTTTTGAATTATGTCTACTCATTTTTGTTATAAATATATAATGTCCGTTGTTTAGTTATTAGTTATGCTAGTTATAAAAGAGTGCAGATGCACGTATTTTTCATTTCTGCACTCGCGTCTGTGAAAATTTGCGGGCAACAATATACGTTTGATTTGTCTTCTATAAAAAACGCCAGCTCACCCCTTTTATTACAGTCCCGTGGATGCCAATATTCAATTTTATTTTTTTTTCCATAAAACTCATCATCACACTCTCTTTATCAGAGCAGGGAAGCTATGATTGAAATCAAGAAGGCACAGCTCGCAGTAGCAGCTTCACTGAATGCGGGAATAACAGAAGTCCTGGAAATTGCAATCACACGTATCTTACATTTGCTCACGCCTCACAAGCTTGATGCGATTTACTGAACGTCGTATTTACCAATTCGTCCAGCGCATCGCCTTTCGTATTTTGACAACATACGTAACGTCTAGTCAATGTTCCACGAAAGGATTTTCTTCGGACTTGATGCAGGACCCCTGTTCTGCTTAGCGGATTGGGAACGTGTAGCATTTTCTTTTTACAATAGTTCTTCGGTGTCAGTCGAGTCAAATTTTCAAGAAATATACAGGATGTCCCATGAGTGTTGTACCTCCTTGACAGGGGTTATTCCTCAGGTTATTTCACGAAATTTTTTAAGGAGTTATTAACGATAAACACGGGCAAACGCAACACTCACCCAGCTGCTGCTACGCTCCGATTGATCCATGTTTTACTTCGATGAATATCAATGTATTCTTTTCAATAGTATGAAAGTTAAAAGCAAATCGTGATGTATTTGAATAGTCTATCATGAAATGATTGAAAATAGTATTTGATTCAATACCGTGTATTATTATTCGTAATATTTCTTTTTTTCCTTCAATCAGATATGTTGTTAAAAAAATTTGAGAAATGTATTGATTTATACTGGAATTGGTTCGAGGCAATATCTTATTTTTTTGAAAACATTGATGGTCAAGCTATTGGCTTATATGATTGGCGGAAATGAGTTTTGCTATTGAAATTCAATAGTATTAAATACTAAAATAAGTTCATATGATATTGGCACTACTCAATAGTACATCTTATCGAATCAACATATAATTTTTTTGTTTCGACAGGATTTTTTTCTCGGTGTATCAAAGTGGTCAGTATGACGCAGGGGTCGTTTTTATTAAATGTTGTTTTCTCTCATAGTTTTCATGGTCGTCGATGTTGTTTTATAAACAGCTGCATATATTTTCGGAAAACTTTTATGGAAATTTTTATGGAAAACATGAAAAATGCTGAAAATTTGGCGTGGTCCTAATTCGATGACCAGGAACTGTAACAGTTTGTCACGCAAATAATTCGACAGTCACATTCACAATTTAGATCGAACATTTTCCATTAAAGGTAGTAGTACGTAAAGAACTGAAATTAAATCCGCCTCGACGTCAAAGAGCAGAACGATGTTCCGGTGACATTTATATATCACCGTTGCGCGGACTTGTTGCGCGTCGTTTCAATATTGCGTGAGTTACGTGCTGTCGCGAAGATGAACGGAAGGAAGAGGACAATAGGGCCGCGTATACGCATCGGCGAAATATTTTTTATAGGCGCGCGTAACCCGACGTCGAGGTTCAATTGGTCTCGGGGTGTAGAGGATCGATTGGCTCACAAAGCCGCGCGCGCCGTTAAAGTGCTAAGATTTTCGTTTATCCGGGAACGATTTCACAAAGCTCGGGAAAACACTTGTTGCCCGGCCGAGCTTGTCGAGTCTGTCGAGCGAGTGTCTCGTGCGTGAGACAACGGCACGTAAATAGTTCTGCACGACTTTTCAACCCCGTGTCTGGAATTTCTACGCGAATCGATCTCGCGTGTGCCGCAAATTCGTGTTCCGATAGCCCAAGTGCACCTATGCACACTCCGCGATAATAAAACGCTATACAAAACCGTAAAAATCTGTATTGCAAAAAGGAATTTCTTTATTTCGTGTCGAGAAGACCTTCTAACGTCAATAATGTAATTAACATTTCTAAGAATTATTTTTTGTGGAGCCCCTCCTTCGCCATACAGGACGATTTCGGTCATTTTTGAAAAGACGGAGTTTGCTACATGTGGTCATCCTAACAGTATTTTAACTTCTATATAATTACTCTAAATAATTGTAAACAACAATGTGTAACTCTTATTACCTCTGAATACATAATTTTATTAAAAAATCCACAAAACATTCGTATATAATTTAAACAGTTTAGTAACAGTAGTATTGTGTGCTACAATATTGGTAACTTCGTTAATTATTTTTAACTAACTTCGTTTGCTTAGAAGATTCTTGCTACTAGTAGTAACTTAAAAATGAATCTAATCAGAAGTTACACATCAGAATTTTTTATATTGAATAAGTAAAGCTTTTACAGAACCGTGGATTACTTGCAGAAATCCGCAAGACTGTTGTCGCATTGAAATATTAAACAAGTCGAGCTTAACCGAAGGAGGGGAGTTTGCAAATATACAACATTATATTGGGTAAATGATTGAGAATATCAGAGTTTAAAATACAGAGGAAATTCAAATGGAGAATTTGAAAAGAAGCTCGGGAAAAGTTTTAAAGCGATTTCGAGATCTCGTTCGCGTCGAAGACAAACCGTGAAAAAGTACATTTCGTTACTTAAAGATTCCTGATCCGGTGCTTAGCTTGAATTCGTTTCCCTCTGCTAAGTGAATCGTAAGTTTCCTGGCAACTTTTACATTTCAGATCGCAATAGTGTCAAACCGTGGCAACTAAATCGCCTTTTCGAGGATATCTCAAAGATTTTCATGCAATTAAATTATTGTATATTTCATCTGAATTTTGGTGACTCTAAAATAGTATTTATCGTTTATGGTATCAGAAAATTAATTTATATTTCCAGAATTATGAATCCTGCACAATTCACCCTTTTAATACTACTTATTTTTAATCGTGAAAAAATCAAAAGAAAATTTGTACTTATCAATATATTATTTTCAACCCTATAGAGTTGTTAAAGAAACAAACAAAATTTTTGTTGGACTACTATTTGTTGTATTTGGTGTAGAAAATGTACGTACAAAAATCTGCAATTTATTCATCGCACAGTTCAAAAATGAATTTTTCTTGCTGTGGCTCTAATTAATAATTTGTTTACCCACTATAGTTGACATGGAATTACAAAGGATTAAAGAACTGTGATAGAAAAATACTTGTGAAATGCAATTTTTTAATTCAGGAGAGAATGTTGTTAGGCAAAGATGAATAAGTTTCTTTTATTTGAAATGACCACTGTAACTGCAATAATTTCGTTGAAACCATAAAGCATTTATATGCAAATTATATGATATACACGAATCCATTTCTGCACAGCTGTTGCTGTGCAGTGTCGTTCGCGTGTCGACAAGGTTCCTGGCGACTTTACTTCTATTCGCGACTCTATTTCGACTCCGAACGTGCTCGACGAATGCGCACGATCTCCGAAAAGCAATGTAATTCAAATTGCATGTGACGTTAAGTGTGACTGGTTTCAATTATTCCCGGCTTTGTTCGGCGCGCTTGTTAGGATCAGGTACCTATGTAACGCTTTAGAACTCGTAACTCGATACACCGTTAAGTGTACTTAATTCTTTCTCGTTTCTTCCCGTTGAATTCAATCCACATGCACGCTCAGAAAAGTAATTGATAAAACACTGTACCGTAGTTTCCCATTTTCACTTGCAACAGCTCTTCAACGTCTCTTTCGCTCAATGCCACCTTCAAGCAAACCGTATCTGTGATCAAAATTTCTAGGTACAGCGCGTCTTATATTGGAATTTTGAAAAATGAAATTGAAAGTTAAATATGTAATAACTAAAAATTGGAACTTTACCCCCTTCCCCCCCCCCTCGATATTATTCTTAGCATGCGCATTTGGAATCTGTATCAGGGAGTGGAATTATACATTTTTGTATAATTCATATAATAAAATACATATATATATTAATAAAATACATATATATATTAATAAAATACATTTATACAATAAAATACATTCCGTATGTGGTCAACAAATAAATTCCTATCCCAAACATGATATTGGCTAGCTAAAACAATGCATACCAAACGTTCCTCGACCTTCGATCAATATGGAAAGTTTTATTTAAATTCGCGAGTACAAATTGTGTGACGTTCCATGATAGGAACAGTGTCACCACGATGATGGTGAAACATAAAACTAAATGACCGGAAAAATAAACGGCAAATGTAGGAAAACATTTTTTTTGCACGTGTTTTTCATTCAGAAAAAACGAGATACGAAATTTGAAATATTGACGTGTATGTATAATACAGCTTGTCAAATCTAGCCGTGCGGCTGACCAAAACATAGGAATGGGCAAACTAATACAAAGATTTCCCCTTGTGCGGGGTACATTCAGCCGCACAGCTAGATTTGACAAGCTGTTCATATGTATACGCGCTTGTGTCTACTTGTCATAAGAGTTACCTTCAAATTAGTTGATTAAAATCAATGTGTATATATACTACCAAAGCTGAAGTCATTCCTAATTAAATTCATTATAATTATAATCCGACAGTGGATTATGTACAGTTTTCACGACAACGAGTAGGTGAAATATAACACAAGGAAAATTAAAAGAATTTGAGAATATGAATATATTATCATCAGCTTTTTTTAAAAACATCCGCAATATAATTATTATGAAATTGTCAGTAAATATTTATGAAACGATTCCATCTTTCGTCACACGTATTTATCCAGTAAAAAATTATGTTTTTTTTTTATCTTTGTCATTAATCTGCAATGACAACTTCACTTTACACATGGAATTTGAAAAGATTGTGTTAACGCAAAGGAGTTCAACAAGTGAAGATAACGAGAATGAATGAGACACCGTCTGGGCTACATTATTTATCGACACATCAAGACGTCTAACGTCAGTCGTACAAAGTGACAGACGTAGGTCGGAAAGCATTCTAGTAATTTACTGCCTGTCAATTAAAAGTTAGACCGCAATGAATTCGTAAAGTGGGTTCTTTCCGACGCGCGAATGGAAATGAAAACGGTGCCCTGAATAAACAACGCCGCGCCGCTGATTAATGCAACTTCCATTCCAATCCGTTAACTCGACAGCGATGACCTTAGTACGAAGAAGACAGTGTTCCGCATTTCTGGTATTGATACGAAATCGCTACGTAATTGTTATTCTAGTGTCAACTGCGACGATAAATGAAACGTATCGCAGCAAAGGAATTATTGGCATTTTGCCTTTGCACATTTATGCAACATTTGCTCATTGGTTACCTTCACTGAGAAAAAAATCCTGTCGAAACAAAAAAAATATATGTTGATTCAATAAGATGTACTATTGAATAGTGCCAATATCATATGAACTTATTTTAATATTTAATACTATTGAATTTCAATAGCAAAACTCATT